>CAUYQG010080119.1:0-87143 GCA_963574415.1 Tarsius wallacei
TGCTGGGCTCCGGCGATCCTTCCGCCTCAGCCTTCCAAGTAGCTGGAACTACAGGCGTGTGCTACCACACCCGGCTAATTTTTGATTTATTGTAGAGATGAGGTCTCGCTTGCCCAGGCGGGTCTCGAACCCGCGGGCTCAAGCAATCCACTCACCTCAGCCTCCCAAAGGCGCGGGATTACAGGCCGAGCCACCGAGCCTGGCTATAAAATGATATTTTTAAGACACTAGACATCAAAAAATGAAGGGCAGTGATCCCTATGAGATAAATAAACCTTAATGAATTCTCCAATTGCCTAGTCTTTCTTCCTTGAGAGAGTTTCCAGGCTACAATACAGAGAAGAAAAGTCTAGGCAGAGCCCAGGGGATTACCTGAGTTGAGAAGGTAGAACTGTGAGTACAGGAAAGTCATCCTGGCAGAAGCTCACAGGACAGAATATTATAAAGGAGAGAGCTGAACAGAGACAAAGATCTAGAGATATGTGGAGGATTACCATTGAGTATTCAGCTGAGGACTTATTAGCACATGCATTGAGGGAAACCTCCTGAATCTGGGGAAAGAAGCACCCAAAAAGATCAGGAGTAACAGTGACTGGATCTCACCTTGGGCTGAGAATAGTGCTTGTTTCTACCAGCCAGATTGAAGAATGTCATGATTCCCAGGACACTTGGTTGGTGTACAGACAGCTTTGCCATAATCATAGAGAATAATTAGCACTAGACTCAGTATTGCTATGGTCCTACCTAGTAAGTCTTATAAGCAAGACCTGCAATGATCAGTCTACTTTCAAGTGACTTAATTGTATCCAAGATAAAGCCCAATAATATTGAAAAGACTGCAACAACTTTCCACATTCAACACCAGACATTCGAAAAAGTGGAAGAATACAATCCATAATGGAGAAGTCAATCAAAATTGATCCAGAAATGACATTGATGTTAAAATTAGCAGAAAAGGACATTAAAATATAATTATATTAACTACAATTCATATGTTCAAAAAGGTAAGCAGAAGAATGAGAGATATAAGAATGACACAAGACAAACTCCTGGAGATGAAAAACAATACAATATATAAGATGAAAAATAAATTTGATAAACTTAGCAATAGATAGACACTACAGAAGGAAAGACTGGTAATTTTTTAAAGAGACAATTGCTTTCTTTATTTGCAGTGAGTGTCATAAACTTCATACAAAAATTTATTGTTGCACATATTTACAACACTTTTCTAGGCACCATAAATAATTACACATTTTGTTTCATTCATCTATCTATCCATCCATCCAGCATTATCCAAGAGCCAGGAAGATTTGCTGTTTCTCACATTTTTAAAAAATTTTTCTGGATTTTATTTTATTTTATTTTAGAGTTGTGGGGTACTAACTACAAAAGCAAGGACTAACTACAAAAGTAAGTTGCATACAGGTAAAGTTTGAGCTTCTAACTGGTTCTCTCTTCCCCTAATAGTGGACCAGGTATCCAAGAAGGGTAAATTTTAAGATATATCAATAGATACTATGCAAAATAAAACAAAGAAGAAAAAATATGGAAAGGAAGACATCAATAAGTTGTGGGACAATGTCAATAGCTTAATATAGACAATATATAGAAAAAAATTTGGAGATATAATGGCCAATATTTTTCCAAATTTGTTGAAAACTATAAACCTACAGATCCAAGAAGCTCAGAGAATTGTAAAGATAAGATATGTGAAGAAAATTACACCATAGCACATAACAATCAAATTGCATAAAACCAATGATAACAAGAACATCTTAAAAGTAGCCATAAAAAAAGACAAGAAAAACAAACAAAATAAACAGGAAAGATAAGGATGGTGGCAGATTTCTCATAGGAAATAATGCAAGTAAGAAGACATTGGAGCAACATCTTTACTGAAAGAAAAAAATTGCCAACCTTGAATTCGGTACCCAGTGAAAATATTTTTCAAAAATAAAGGTAAACTAAGAACTTTTCTTAGAGTGTAAAAGTAATTAATTCCATCAAGTAAATATACAATTTGCTTATCCATTTCTCTGTTGATGGGATTTTAGGTAGTTGTCTTTTTGTTGCTTCTTGGACAACACTGCAATAATCGTCATGCACATATTACCCTTTGTCCACATGAGAGAAAATTATTAGGTCTTAAAGAAAATGCATCTTCAGTTTTACTTTTATTGTCAAGGTGCTCACCATAGTGCTTGAAGAGCCACATGTTAGCATTGGTATTGTCAGATTACATTTTTGCTTTTCTGATGGACCTGTTTCTGGATGTTCTATTATGTTGTATTGGTTTGTTTGCCTATGTTGGTGCTGTTATCAACCTGTTTAAATTATGGAGCTTTATAATACATTTTAATCATGATTGCACAGGACCCTCTATATTAGTTTGGTAGGGCTGGCATAGTAAACCCTAGTGTGGTAGGACTGCCACAAATAACAGATATTTTTAAACAACAGAAACTTATTTTCTCACAGTTCTGAAAGCTAGAAGTCCAAGATCAAGGTGCTGACTGGGTGGGTTTTATCTGAGAGCCATGAGGGAAGGAACTGTTCCAGGTCTCTCTTCTCTCTCTCCTTGGCTTGCAGATGACTCTTTTCTCCCTGTGTCTTCATATCATCTTACTTCTGGATATTCTGGATATATCTGTTTCTAAATTTAACTTCCTATGATATTCATTCATACTGAATTAAGGCCCATCTTAATGACCTCATTTTAACTTAATTACTTCTGTAAATTCTTTAAATACACTTACATTCTGAGGTACTGAGGGTTAGGAGTTGAGCAGTTGAGTTTTAGGGATACACAATTCAGCCCATAACACTCTTTCTCTTAGTTTTTAATCACAACTAAATTTTAGAATCAATTTCTCAAGTTGGACTTTTGATTAGAATTGCATTGGATTGATTAGAGGAGAAATGGCATACTTGTGACATTGAGCCTTTTCATTCATAAACATGCAGTTGTATCATTTATTCAGGGATTCTTTTATGTCCTTTAGTAAAGTTTACATTTTACTCCTAATGGCCTTGCAGTAATTTCTTCCCCCTGGCTTATGCCATAGACCCTCCATTTCCAGGGGGTCTCATAACCTATTTTCAGAATCTCTTACATCCAAACTTCTGGCTCCTGTGCAAATTTTTCTGTTCTTATTTCTCATGACTTATTGCCTCAAACTCTTCACTTCAGCAATACCAAAATTCTTGAGGTTTCCAAAGCAAACACTGCTACATCACATATCCATACTTTTTAATGCTCTCTTCTGCCACTTCTCTATTACCTATTAAAAATGGGGGTGCATTAAACATTCAGCTTAGACAAAGCCTCCTCCAGGAATCCAATCTTGCTGTAGATTACCAACCAACCCATAGACAGGGTTTGGTGGTTGTCTCCTCTACCTTTCTAGCATATGATCTCAGTGCCACAGCATTTTATAAATGTCTCTAGAATGTTAGTTCTCTGGGGATTGGGACTGTGTCTTATTCAAGATACAAACTATAGCACAACGTCTGGAATATGGGAAGTTATTAATGGAATAAGTAGATAAAATAAACCAGAATGGCAGTTTATTATTTTTCATTAATGATATTTCCTTTTAAGAGACTGCTAGCTAGCACCCCCTTCTCAGGATTAGTGGAGCTGAGAGTTAAAGGATGCTTGTGTAAGTGGGAAGGCGGACATAGATTCAGGAAAAATCTCAGTGGACATCATGAAAGCTGAAAACCCTTCCCCACTTTGTAACAGAAAACAGCTTTTTGGTAGCCAGAATGCTTGTGTCCAAACTTATTTAAGGTCTCTCATTCTTGGAAAATCTTAGATAAACATTGTCAGAGTCTGCCTGTCTCTCCTTTGCCTAGACTTTGGTTGGCCCTGTTGTTATCCCAGAATGTCTTCATAATCGTGGTCACATTTCAGTGCTGCATTGCTGAGCTTACAAACAACTGACGCGGAACGAAGCCACAGGCATTCCCAGGAGGACCTAGGCTTAATTTATAGACCATCTCTCTACCTGAGCCTCGGAGGATTTTCTTTCTGTCCAAATTCTTGGTGGAAGGAATCACCTCACTCTTGTCCTCAGGTACTGACTCTACTTAACAAGGAATATTCAGTGTCTATTCCCAGGCCTTTTTCTCTGAAATTAGTGAGCCAACTGAGGGTTTCAAAACACCCCCAAGAGGCCACATGGTAAAGGTGACTCTTCAAACATGTTTTAAGTTCCTGGCTTTTGATGGCTTTTATCTCCTCAAAAGTAAGTTAGAGCTTTAGACAGAGCCGTGAGGACTATTCAGTAAGTGTGAGGACACGAGCCAGGGACAGGCTCCTTACAGAGCACTTTTCTATCATAGATCACCCGTGCTGTGGCCTTGCTTCCTTCTACAGGCGGATGAATTGGGATGGGTTGTTGAATTCCTAGATTGTCTACAAGACATTCTTGTATGCACCAAAGGCTACATGTACTCCCCCCTTGAATTTAATTTTGCAGGATGCTGGACCCTAGAAATCGGCCATTCTTATTGTTGGAAAAAAGGTTAATTTGGAGTCAGCCTCCCTTTTGCCCTGTCCTTTGCATAGCAAAAATGTCTTGCTTCTTTCTCCTTGCTTGAAAGGTCATTGGATTCAAGTGTGGCACTCACAGGAGATTCTTCCAGGAGGGGGCAAACTATTCTAGAAAATCACCTTGTATTATATTTGGAGTGAACATCCATTCTTGCCTGCTTCCCCTCTTTTTTTGGTAACAACCTTCCTATTTTCCCATAAAGGACTACCGTTTACCTGTCCTTTGCCGATTCCCCACTTCTTTTGTGGGCCTCCTGATTAATCCCGCTCCTCCCAAATAGCTCCTCCTAGGTCATGCTTTGAAATGCTACAGAAACAAAGAACTGAGTTCCATATGTTCTCACTCATAAGGTGACCTTGAACAATTATAATGCTATAAGAAAGCAATTGGTGGTAGTGGAAAACTGTCAGGGGAGGGGGAGTGGGACTGGCAGTTGAGGGAAACTGCTAGGGGAGGGAGGGACATACCTCATCAACAAGCATACCTGCATGATCAATGTTTGTATACCTAACCCTGAATTGTACCCCACATCTTTATAATAAATTAAAAAAAAAAAAAGAAATGCTACCTGTGGAGGTCCTTTTTGAGGACTTTGAAAGGCTACTCCACTTGTTCCAAAGGACTTCTCCTCACCATTCTGTGTGGTGAATATTTAGTCTCAGTTTGTGGTTTTCACAAGTCAATGCACATATTTTAGGGATGGGCAGCACCCTAGTCATTAACTTCTTGGGATAACCTTCAGCAATATCTCTGTTAGTTCACATCCTTGAGGATGTATTATTTCACATAAGAAAAATTACCGGATAACTACACCTGATTTTCTGAACAAAACTTTAAATGTTACAGTCATCCATGAGAATTTGAAATAAAAGATAGTGAAAACAAAGCCTAATTGAAACTTGTTCTTGTGAGTCACAATAGTCCTTATGCAAATCAATCATTGCTCAGTGATGTGATACAATACACCAAAGTGCTTTGACCCAGGAAGCTTTGGTTGGAATTATTTCGAATACTTTCCTTTGTACATCTTTTTTTTGAATTGAGGTCTCGCTCTTTCACCCAGGCTGAAGTGCAGTGGGCACCATTAAAGCACAACACAGCCTTGACCTCCTGGGCTCAGGTGATCCTTCTGCCTCAGCCTCCTAAGCAGCTGTGACCACAGGCATGCACTACTACTGTTTTGATTTTTTTGTTTTTTTATAGAGACAATGTCTTGCTCTGTTGCCCAAGTTGGTCTCAAATTCTCAGGGTCAAGCAATTCTTCTGATTCGGCCTCCCAATGTACTGGGATTACAAGTGTGAGCCACCATGACAGGACTCTTTGTACTTTTAAAATTTCTTTTTCTACCTGGCAGCAATAGGTATTTCTTGCTAATGTGAATATTTCCCTTCTCATATGCTTCTGCCTGCTGCCAGCTAATCAAATATGTCTGAATTAACCTGAAGCCTAGGTGATAATAACAGCATGAGAAAGGCAGAGGTATCTCTGGGAAGTTTGGGAGAGAGGGCAGATGTTCCACAAAACCTCATCTCTGGCCAGACTCACCTATTTTCTCAAATGTTAGTTCAACAATTGAATAAATGAAGGAAGGACAACATGACAAAGGTTTCCAAGAAGGAAGAGATTCTCCTGGAGTTCTCAAGGCTCATTATGCAAGTTTCCTTTATATAAGTTATAAAAAATTGTATATTTCCTTGGTTGGCTTCTTAACATCACTGAAATAATGAACATTGAAAAAAATGCTAAGAAAACTATGTAAGCATCATATTGTCAAATTTCTTTGGGAAAATGTATTGAGCCAAAAATCTTACTTTGATTATTTTTTGAAAGAGCAGGTTGTTATTGCTTAGTTCGTTTTTAGATTTTTTTTTCTGTAAAAGTTGGTTTGCTTTCATCTTCTTGTAAAGGAGCTAAACATATCCTAGGAAAAAGAAAGTGTGCAATTGTAGGATGTCTAATATAAGCAACACTTGTTTGACATTATTATAAAGTAAACACCAAGCTCTAGCATGCCCAGCAAGGCAGACTTCCTTCCCACCTTCCACGTCCTAGTTTATGTCACTTCTGTCTTTTCTAAGAAACTGATATCCATTATCTCCCTCCCTGCCATTCAAGTCGCTTTTCTTTGACATCAAAGATTCCTCTGTGATTTCCTTTCTTGCTTCTGTGGCTGACAGTGGAGACTGTGCACTCAGCAGCAGGGAAATCTAAGGTCATTAAATGTTATAAATTCCCCTTTGGACATATGCAGTGATTTTTTGGCAAGCGCTGCATTTTTCTGTACCTTTGTAAAAGAAAGGGAAATTAAAAAGTAAATGACAAATGTCAAAGTAATTAGTTCATCTAATCATAATCCAAATGTTTACATTTGCATGATTACAGCAGCAAAACGGAAGCATCCAGGTGATGCTTTGAAGTACAATTGAATAAATGATATGTCATGGTAAAAATAAATATTTTAAATCACTGTTGTGTTATCAGATTTTTCCCCCTACAACCTCAGCAAGATAAACGGAGAAGGAAGCATGTAATGTGTATTCATTTGGAATATCTCCAACAATTTCCACAGCATCCCATTGGGCAGTTGATGAGGCACTCCAGGTTTTTATGAGAATATGCCATCTGTTGCTGCATGACCTAAATACTCTACTGGCATCAGTCCTTACTGAGCATTAGTGTAGTGACTTAATCATCTGTAGGGTCCTCACTGTCCAGGCATCTTTTACAGACAATATCACAAAGTGTTCTTTAATTGGAAAAGTAGAAATAAAGACAATAACTAAAACAAACACTGACTGTGCTATAGGTGACCGAGTATATGGAGGGATTTGATGAACAATTAACTTATAAGTAGAGATGACTGATGACCGTTTACTTATGCAGGCATACTGAGTGGAGTTCTTTCTTAGACAACTACAAGCCTCTAGCCTAGCCTGGATCAAAGACTGGGAACTCTTCCTCTTGTTTCAGTTTCAGCATCAACACCAGCTTAACATGGACAATGAGCCATTTCAAGGTACTGAATATACATTATCTCATTGATTTTGTAACCCGGATCAGGCCTTTGTGTTACATTCTTAAAAGCCCTCCTTATTTCTGGACTTTTCCTGAATTATAATTATTTATGTACTTTTGAAATTAGTTGATCAATGTCTCTTTCTCTCAGTAGATGGGAAGCTCCATGCAGGCAGGAATTAGTCTGCATTAAACTTAGCATCAGATCATGAGCACAACCCACACATGCCCAGATATTCTGTAGTTCTTCAATTGGAAAATTAGAAATAAGAACATTGATCAAAAATAATTAAATTGTACTACCAATGTATGTGTATATATAGAGGTTTACTGATCAAGCAACTTAGGCATGACTGATGACATGTATGTGGCATGGATTGTGGTCCTTGCTTGGAACTGGGAGCCAAACACAGTGCCTGACACCCCATAAAAGGTGTATAATAAATGTCTGTGAGTAAGCGAATGTCAATATTTACAATATCACATTGAGTTAGGAGATATTATTCCAAGTGTGTATATGAGAAAACTCAGAATTAAAAATGACGAGTTCTGTTTTCAGTAATGAAGCTGGCACCAAAGCCAGGTCTGCAGGGTTGTGGAGATCTCTATGCTTGATCACATGAATTGCTTTCGGCATGCTACTCTCTTGTGACCGTGTTCTCTTCTTGTTGGGTCTGGAACTTCAACAACTAAGGTTTCATTTAATCAGTATCTCTCAAATGCAGCAGCATCCCATGGGTGACAGTTGAGGCTTTTACATGGTAGATGGATTCACATTTTTTAGGTAGGTATTTATTTTTTAAGTTGAAGCCTCACTCCGTCACCCAGGCTGGAGTATAGTGGTCACCCCAGCGTCGCCCTGCTGGTCTCAGGTGATCCTTCTGCGTCAGCCTTCCAAGTAGCCAGAACTACAGGTGTGTGCTTCCACATCCAGCTAATTTTTTTATTTATTGTAGAGATGAGGTCTCACCGTGTTGCCCAGGCTGTTCTTGAACCCGTGGGCTCAGGCAATCCCCTCACCTAACCCTCCCAAGTTGCTGGGATTACAGACTTGAGCCACCGCGCTTGGCCAGGTATTTGTTTTTCATGTGAACTAGAAGAGATATAGCTGAGGCATCAAACCAGGTTTTTTCGTGAATATTATTGCCTAAGATGGAGAGAAATTATTTAAATTTTTGAATGAGTCAGCTTAAGGCAAATCTTAAGTGACAAATGACAGAGAAGATGTACAGATAAGGCAAACCTCATCAAGTGTGGGAATGTTGCGCAAGTTTAACCCTAACTGGGAAACATTCTCTTTATTCTGTCACTTTCTCTTGTCAAAATTTCATTTAATCTACTTCAGACAATGTTGAAAGTCTTCTGATGGCAAAGAAGGAACACTCCTTCTTCAGCAGGAAAAACCACTGCTTTATCTGTCTGACAATTGGAAAGCTTATTTTTCTGACCCATGGGGAAACGCTAGACTTTCCAGGGGAAAGAGTTTGCTTTGAGAGGTCCATTTGCAATCCAAACCCAAACACAAAGCAGCTCTTTCCTATCTTTCTTGGCAAATGTTCCCGCTGCCCTGGAGTGGGAGGATGAAAGGGAATTTCTTCCTCTGGAGTAGGAAGGGGCTATTGCTGCTGCGTAAGCAGAGGTGAGAGCCAGGCCTGGGCAGGCCTGGATTAATCACTGGTTTAAGAGCCAGAGACCTTGTTTTATGCATATTAAACCCCTTCTTCCCAAGATGCATGCCAATCATGTATCTTAGTGTTCAAAAATGCGAATTGAATGAGAAGTGAACAGTTCTATTTTTTCCCCCAAAGTAGCCTGCTTTTACAGTTATAATATATTCTTTAATGATTTGAAGGCAGAGTTGACTTTTGTATCCAGACAGTATAAGTATGCAGTCTTTTTTTTTTTTTTTTTTTGAGTTGGAGTCTCACTCTGTCACCCAGACTGGAGTGCAGTGGCCGCTCCTAGCCACTGCAGCCTCGACCTGCTGGGCTCCGGTGATCCTTCCACTCAGCCTTTCAAGTAGCTGGAACTACAAGCGTGCGCTACCACTCCCGGCTAATTTTTTTAATTTGTTGTAGAGATGAGGTCTCGCCAAGTTGCCCAGGCGAGTCTCGAAACAGCGGGCTCAGGCAATCCACACACCTCGGCCTCCCAAAGTGCTGGGATTACAGGCTGAGCCACAGAGCCAGGCCAGTATGCAGTCTTATACTTCCCACATTGGAATATAAAATTTGGGAAACCAGGAGATATACAATTTTTTCTTATATAGTAAGTAGATACTTGGGAAATATGTATTGAATAGTATCCCCTCCAAATTCAGGTCCACACAGAACTTGTGAATGTGACTATTGTAGTTTGAATATTTTTGTCCTTTCCAAAATTCATGTTGAAACTTAATCCCCAATGTAGCCGTATTAAGAGGAGGGATCTTCAGGAATTACACAGGAGTAAGTGCTCTTACAAAAGGGCTTGATGAAGGAACTCACCCCTTTTCTTCCCTTACATCCCTTCTACCATGTCAAGACACCTGGACAACACCATCTATTAAGTACAGGCCCTCACCAGACACTGAACCTGTTGGCACCTTGATCTTGGACTTCCAGCATCCAAAACCATAAGAAATAAATTTATGTTCTGTATGAATCACCCAATCTCAGGTATTTTGTTATAGGAGCACAAACAGACTAAGACAGTGACCTTAGAGTCTTTGCAGATGTAATCAAGTTAAGATAAGATGATTAGGATGTGTCCTAAACCAAGTATAACCAGTGTCCTTATGAGAAGAGAGGTTTGGGGCCCAGAAATGCACACAGGAAGACCACTGTGTGAAGATGGAGGCAGAGGAAGCTTAAAACATTAATTTTGTGGAAATTTCACATTTATCTGAAAGTTCTCCATGATAATTTTGTATTTTGTTTTCCATTTTCATGATAATTAAAAAAAATTTCATAAACCTTCTTGGGATTATCTGGAAAACCACTTTTGCCGTGTTATTTCAAGGCTCACATTCACAACTGCCAGCACTTCAGTGTCTTGTGTTCTCAACAAATAAGTCTAATGTCACAATAGCAGCATTCTTCCCTGTATGCCATTGTCTCAAGTTGGATTCTTTAACCAGCTGTGAGAGAAAACTTCTCCTTAGCCATGATCACTGGTAGAGCATTTTCACAGACTAAGACTTCACCTAAGTTATTTAATGAGTGAAGGCTTTGATTTAACAGAATTTAGAAGACCTAGGATTACAAAGCAATATTCTCTTTAACTGTCCTGGCTTCATTGGTGCAGAGGCATACTTACCATTAAAGTGATACCACTGCACTGAACGAGACAAAATGAAGTCAGGTTTTACTTAAGCAATAGAGGTACCTAAGTGAGACAGAAAGCATACTTGGTGAACTGAGAGCAGCACTGAGCCAAAAGAACCTGGGCCTTGGCTGTCAGCCCAATACTCTCCCTTCGCAGAGACATGTCTGCCGGGTCCCAACTCTATATACTTTATATAAACCAATTGCAACAGTCACTTAGCAGTAAATGTAGCAGGAGATGGGACATGAGGATGCTTTCATTAAATGGCACATTTTTATTTTTCATTATGGCATTTTGGAATACATTTTTTAAATGATTGGCCTGTCAACATAATGGATTGGCAGTTAAAAATAACTAAGAGAATGTGTAAAAAATAAAAGGTTAAATTATGGCAATGATAATATTGGTGCTGCAAACAATGGTCCATCAAACTAAACAATAAAACATATTTCAGTCAGTGACAAGCAAACATAAAGCCACCAACACATTTTTTTCTATTATTAAACTCACAATTGGCAATTTAATTTTAGCAAAATAAGGCATTCTATCATAGGGAATGAATAGCATTGATTTGAATTTTATTAGTTTTTAAGTTAAAGACTTTCTTTTTGTTTCCTCTGTAAATGCACATCACTAGTGAATAAGAGGTTTATAACTATATTTTTGTATTTGTACATTATGATGAAAGAATTATGATGAAAGAATTTGTCAATCATAGGAATTCATGAAAATTATTTTTATTTAGAAAAGAAATTACTCAACAGTGTGGCTTTGGGAGCTTGGAGTTGCTGTCAATCTCTAAATCAAAACCCTCCCCACCAGCCTGCCGAGTCAGGGTGGAATCCCTGATGTGGTTCTTTAATAATTAAGTGAAGTTATGTATTGGAAGCCCTGGCATGGCATCTGATTAGTGGCTTGGACTCAATAAGTAATTTTTAAAGTTATGATTAAAAATGGGGGTGTAAATGGCATCCAGCACTTCCAAGGCATAAAAGCATAAAAGAAGGGAGTTCGTATTTCCTGCTTTTTTTTGTTGTTTTATTTGGTCTTTTCAATTAATGAGGAATCAAGGGAGTCAGTGGAGCTCAGGATTGAGCCAAAGTTTAGAATTTAGAGAGTCAGACAACCTTCGGGATGGCTAAGTCTGTCCTTTCTGGGTTTGGGAGGTGATTCTCTGATTTCTCGCTCACAACTCTGATCTCAGATTTCTCAAGAGCTCCAAAGTTTATGGGGGTTCCAGTCAGGAAGAGAGTGAGTTCTGGACTTCGGTAAAAGGTTGATGCCAATGAGATTGGAAGAGTCAGCTTTGCAATTCAAGACTGTACTAATGGAAAAAGTGAGGAGGTCATATCAGGTGACTGGTTTGCTTCCTGAGAAACCAGGTCCATGTGATTGAAAGAGCAAACTGGATACATACATAGTGTGGTGAATGGGTTTGAATTCAGACTCACAGGAGTCTACATTCTAGCTTTGTTGCTTTTACTAGCTGTGCGACTCTAGATAAATTATTTTAAAACTTTGGCCCTCGGTTTCCTCATCTATAGAATGGGAATAACAGCCCTCAGAGGGTTGTCATGTACGTCAAATGCAGTACAGCTGGCACAAAGCAAGCGCTGTCCTGTGACAAGCAGCTGCTAGGAGTTATTACTGAGGTTACTAGATACAACAAAGAATATGGAAATTCCCAGCAGAAGAACACCATGACTGTTGTTTAATCATTCTAGGACTTGGTGCAGGATATAGCTTTTGATAAGTGCTATACTGGGAAATCATTTAACAGATTGGATTTAGAAGAGAAATGATTGCTGCAGTAAAATGGATCAAGAGTATCTTTTGTAGAAAAAAAGGCTAAAGAATATAAACTCAGGTTCACTTTTTTCTAGACTGGAGTGGTCTTTGGCATTTGTAAGTGACTGATTCTGCTAAGATAAATGTCCTCCCTGGATGTCACATTGTCATCTCACCAATAGCTGGTGACAGAAGATGTTGGTCTTGAGTGTAAAAAGCACTTTCGTCTGGTGGGGGAAGAAGACACAATGATGATGAATAAAATTGGATAAAGGAAAAATGAGAATTCGTAGGCAAAAATGAGACAAGATAATGTTAGGGGATAAAGGAAGTTTGTATGGAGAATAAAATATAATTACATATGTAAACCGTATCCATGTACCTTAAAGGTAGCGGTGTCTGAATCTTATTACTCAAAAAAAGGCATTACTAAAAAATTGCTAACAGAGATATTTTAGAAAACCAGTGAAGCTAGGGAAAAAAACAAACACATTTTCTATATACTGAACATATCAAAACTGTAAATGAACAATGGCTTAGAGTTTGAATTGAACTCAAGTTCATTAGGCTTAAATGACCTTGGCAAACTTATAAAAATTGCCATCGACTTCAAATAATTATTAAATGCCTAATTGCACAAACACTGGATTCCTGATTTAAATAAGTCTAATTAGGGAACTCATGGAGAGCAGCTGTTCATGTGGAAAGTTTAGACTCTCCCAAGAATGGAGTTTCTGGAGCCTTGCAGACAGAACTGGGGGGCAGTAGGGCAGGACAGGTGTGTCTGGAAATTTGGGAATGGCTCAGAGGGCTTGCTGGGAAGCTGGATTTTGCATCTCTTTGGAGTCTGTCTCCTTTTGCTTATTCTGACTTATTTTGCTTATTCTAAATTATTTTGAAATTCTGGGCTTTCTTCTTTTTATTTATAGTTTGTACATGTATTCATGAGAACAAAGAAAAACCAGGGCTAGAGATTTCAAGCGGAAGTTCACTCTTTCCCTGGGGACAAAACGCGTTTCTCTTCTTTTTTCCTTGTGGTGTAGCTGAATGATCATTTCTTTTTGACTTCCTTAGGAAATTATCTCTAACTGATAGAATTTAATTCTGTTTTAGACCCAATAATAAGTTCTTCTTGTCATAATCAGTTGTCATTATTTAGTTCTTATTAAACAGGGACATCCTATGCTATAGTTTGATTGTTCATCCCTTCCAAAGCTCATATTTGAAAATATTAATTGAAAATAAGCTTGGGGTATAGGCTGATCCTCTCAACCATCCTTTGGCTTTGGTATGGTTGATGTTATCATTCCCATTCCCTCTCCATTTCCAGTATGGCAGATACAGGTGGCAGGGATTAAATGCTTGCTCTAGGCCACTCAAAGAATGTGCTAGGGAGGGGACTCGGGAGGATCCAGGCCATCTCATTCTACCATCTGGGCCGCTTTTCCCCTGACCCGTCCCATCCTTCTTAGGATACCAAGGGACTTTTGTTGTGGCTTTAATTGCTCAAAACCTGGACTGCTACAACATGTGTAGCCTTATTATTTTTTTTATCAAAAAAATTTTAGAATTGACTGTAGTGTAGTTTGCCTTTTGATCATTCACAAAATAAATACCTGTTAATTCAGATAAAGCAGTTTATTGATGTATTATTAAAAATTTAGGCTAGAGCAGTGGATTTCAAAATGCTTTACTTCAGAATTTTGGACACATCAGAATAATTGAATCTTAAAAATAAGGTAGACCGAAAATGGCCTGTTGTGATGGAGGGGGAAGAGATGGGTTCATGCTTCTACTTGTTTGGATCTCTATTCTTGCCCCCTGGTGGAGAAGCCACTGAGCACATTCTAGTTGGGTTTTCCCATGGAGGTAAAAAATGGCTGAAATTAAGCATGACCGAGTTGCAGCAATGCGCAAATGGCGGAATAATGAGGTAACACACAGACACGAATACATGCATGCATGCACACACACATTTTGATATTTATAGGTTTTGAATATCAAAGCTTGCTATGAATTTAGCAATACTCTTAAATGAGTTGATATAAAATGTCAGTGCAACGTCTTTCAGAAGTGTTCAATCTTGTCATACTTGTAGAGATATGGCCTAAATGAGGCACCAAAATCACTTCCATGTGTTTTCCCTCTTTCTGCCTAACTGTGTTTGGAATTCCCACATCTGTAATCTCTGCACCTTCTGGAATCAAGACCCCAGACTGCTCACCCATCCGAAAGCAGCTTTATTCAGAGGCCAACACAGGAAGTCAAAGGACAGATAAGGAAGTTCCTATAAGAGGTTGCAGTGCTTGCTTTCCCACAAACTTTGTGTCTTGTGGTTAACTGAAAGTGTGCAGCCAGTGTAGCACTAGGGACATATTGCAAAGTGAATTCAGAGAGCAGGTTTATTGTATTGTTGCTGGATTATCAGAAAGGGTGGATTTCAACATGAAGTGAGCCGCATTTCAGATAGGAAACTTGAAAAAAGAAAACTCCTAGCTAATTATTTACTATTCACATTGTCTCCCAGTGACTTGCAACTGGAATTTTCTTCATTTCTCTTTGTAAAGTTCTGACAATAAATATCTCACTTAGAATATATTGTGAGTCGGGCTCGGTGGCTCAGCCTGTAATCCCGTGCCTTGGGAGGCTGAGGTGAGTGGATTGCCTGAGCCCGCGGGTTCGAGACCAGCATGGGCAACTTGGCGAGACCTCATCTCTACAATAAATCAAAAATTAGCCGGGTGTGGTAGTGCGCGCCTGTAGTTCCAGCAACTTGGAAGGCTGAAGCAGAAGGATCATCTGAGCCCAGCAGGTCGAGGCTGCGGTGGCTGGGAGCGGCCACTGCACTCCAGTCTGGGTGATGGAGTGAGACTCCAACTCAAAAAAAAAAGAATATATTGTGTTCTCCCAAAGTCTCCAAATTACAGAGTAGTAGTTTTAAATCTTATGTAGCACAACGATCTTTGAAGTCAGCCATTTGGGGGCTTTCTGCATGATAATGGGTGCGGTTTGATTGAAAAATACATCGTGTCAAAGTTTTATGTGAAGTCATAACTTATTGATCCCAAAGTTCCATGAGGTCATATTTAAATGACAGTCAGGCAATGGTGCATGAAACTTATTTAGTACACAGAGGTGCTTGGTGCCTAAAATGACTGCAAGTCTCCTTGAAGAAGGACAGAGCTCTGAGTAACCCCCGGGGGTCAGCCACTCACAAATCAGAAACCATTGCTTTAGGAAACAAATCCTGGAATGTCTGGTTTCGGAGTTAATTTTCCATTAAGAAGTAGAATTTAATCTTCTGATGTTACCATGCCCCTTTATTCATCATTATAGTAATATGATCAAAGACGCAAATGCCGATACAAATGTCTTAGATTAGAACAATATAATATAGTTAAAATATGCTACCATTAAAAATGGCAATTACACAGTAAGTAAGCCAGATAGAAAACTTGATGCATTTTATTTGTAAATTTAATTTAATTTTTTGAGTTATGGTTTCACTCTGTCACCCATGCTAGAGTATAGTGGCACCATCATGTCTTACCGCAGCCTCGAGCTCCTGGGCTCAAGTGATCTGTCTGCCCCAGCCTCCCGAGTAACTGGGATTATAGGTGCACGCCACTATGCCTGGCTCAATTAATTAAAACATTTTTTCTTTTTTACAGAGACAAAGTCTCGCTATGCTGCTTTGGCTGGTTTCGAGCTCCTGGGCTCAAACAATCTTCCACCTTGGCCTCCCAAAATGCTGGAATTATAGGCATGAACTTCTGTGCCCAGCCTAGTTGATGCATTTTGAGGTTATATAGCAGTTTATTCGGAACAAAAATGCAACAGGGCAGGGCAAGGATATTCTTTCTTGCTTTGAGCTTTGATAAGAGCCGTAGCCAGGATGTTGACTCTTGGTTGTGTGAAGGTGTTTTGGAGAGAAGTTAGTAAACTGGAGTTCAGTGATGATCTGAATCTGATGACCTGAATCAATTTAGGTGCAGAGTTTAGGAAAGAGGGAGAAACAGTCAACCATTGCCTCTGCTGGGTTTTGTCAAGAGCTTAATGTAGGTCAATGATTGTGGGCATTAATAGAAAAAAAACGCAACACAGGCACCCTGGAGAGTCAATGGAGGGGGGATCCTCCTTGCTGTAGATGTGCAGCCAGTAAGGAGATATTTTGTTCACTTATTTTTCCACTCATTCAGCAAATTTTGGGATAAAGTGGTGGACACATCCAAGTTCCTGACCTTGTGGAGCCTATGTCCTAGTGAGGTATGGAGGGAGGGAGACAGACAACAGGCAAACAAACAAGTTAGTGTATAGACTGCTGCATGGTGTTAGTGCAATGGAGAAAAGGAAGCAGAAGGAAAAGAAGATGACTTAGCTAGGCTAGTCCAAGAAGCCTCCTGAGAAGGTGACATTTGAAGAGAGACTTGCAGGGAGTAAAGGAGCAAGTGCAACTCTGCAAGGGAGGATGTGTTTCAGGAAGGGGGTATGTCACGTGCAAAGACCCTGAGGTGGGAGCCAGGAGGCCAGCATGATAGACCACAGTGAAGGGAGGGTAGGCAGATTAGAAAGTGGGGCCAGAGGGGTCTTGGGTCCAGAGTAAGTGACTTTCTGAGTGAGATGGAGCACCAGAGGAAGCTTTTAGATGGAGGAGGGCACAACCTGACTTGGATTTTAATAGTATTACTTGGGCTGTGGAAGTGCCCATGCTGTGTCTACGGAACTCACACATGAGACTTCTACTCTGTCTCGGAGGAAAATCAGACCATTCCTTTATGGGATTATAGACACCCTTCTGGCAACACCCACACCTCCCTTTCACAGCCTGGAATCCACTCAGGATCTCTGAGCAGGAGCTGCTCCTTGTGAGGCCCTGGCCCTGCTCCTGGGCCTTGCCAGGGAATGAAACCCAGGGTATGTCAGCATGTCCACCGCCAGCCCTTGACTCCTTCTTTCCTTCTTCATTCCTATCTAAGAGAAAATACAGTGTAGCATTTAAAAGGATGGGCCCAGGAGTCACACTGCTCGGGTTCAAATCCCAGCTCCACCAACACTAGCCTGGGCAAGTTACCTCATCTCTAACCACCTCGGTGTCCTTATCTGTGCAACGGGTTTGATGCTGTTAGCACTTACCTCACAGAGTCATTATGAGACTTAGTGTGCTATCATATGCAAAGCACACAGAATAGTGCCAGGTACACAATGAGTACAATGTGAGTCTTAGTTCTTGCTCTTGCTGCTGTTATGAGTGTCCCTGCCACAGGAGCAGGCTTTGCCCTGGTCTTCTGTTCTCATTGCTGATGGTGGCCTTGTGATACTGCAGTTGTCTCTGTGGAGCCAGAGCTAGGAGTCCATCTTCTCAGAGGTGTCCTGGGACTGCACCTGGCTCCTGTGCCACTTCCCTGAGGAGTCTTGCTTAGAGTCACTGGCTGCTGCTGGACTTCCATCACCCAGAAACAGATCTTGAAGAAAGTGCTGAGTTGACCATGGTTCTGGTTCTAGGGTATCTGACCGGCCCTGGGTATCCCTGAGATGGGCTCCCTTGTGGCACCAAATTCTCTGCTGAGTGGTTCAGCCTCTCCAGCCTCCAAGTCCCTGGTCTTCCTGTGCCTACTTGACTTTTGTGACTGTCGTGATTGTTACAACCAGGACAGCCCCATGAGGTCCCTACCCTGGTTTGGTCCAGATGAGGACCAGAGCATCCCTCCACTACTTTTCCTATGCATCTCAAATGATAACTTTGTTGTCCTTAGTGCTGTAGGCCATTCCTCTCCACAGCTGGCATGCCTTAGTTTTCCGGATTTTAAGATACCTGATGAAGCTCTCAGAGAAAGTGGTTATTGACTGTTGCATCTACTTCTAGGTGTTATTACATTTTGGTGTTATTAGAATTTGACCTGATAATGGCTAACTTAAATTCTGCTCATTAAATGACTGTACTCCAAGAACACCATCCACCCCATTCCCTCCAGCTCTTTTCTTCAACCTCTGATCCTCTGGGTGCTCTCAGGGCCTCCTATTCTTTCCCAGCCCACCTCCTTCCCAGTTTTCCCTCCTCCCTCCAAGTCCATTCCAGCTCCCACACTTTTGCCCTCCATTAACTCCAGACCCTGCCAGTAGGAGATATACTTTTTTTGTTAGACCCCAGCTTTATTAAGGTGTGATTAGTATACAAAATCCTGTACTTATTTAACGTCTACAATTTGATGAGTTTAATATACATACGTCCATTGAAGCCATCACCATAATCAAGGAAATACTCATACCATACCCATTGCCTTCAAAATTTCCTTCATGCTCGTGTGTGTGTGTGTGTGTGTGTGTGTTAAGAACACTTAACAGTCGGGTGTGGTAGTTCAAGCCTGCAATCCCAGCACTTTGGGAGGCCAAGGCGAGAGGATTGCTTGAGCCCATGAGTTCGAGAACAGCCCAGGAAAGTTGGTGAGACCTCATCTCTACAATAAATCAAAAAATTAGCTGGGCATGGTAGCACATGCCTGTAGTTCTGGCTACTTGGAAAGCTGAGGTAGAAGGATCACCTGAGTTCAGCAGGTCTACATTAGGGTTGCTGTGAGTGTGCCACTGCACTTCAGCCTGGGCAGCGGAGTATGACTCCAACTCAAAAAAAAAAGAGAATACTTAACTTGTGATCTACCTTCTTAACACAAGTTTAAGTGCTCAAAGGAGATACAACCCTACACAAGGTGACTTATGACTTGGCTTGGCCTGTAAGATTGAACTGCTTTATGCCAAAGGCTACTGTAAAACTTTACTATGTAGACACAGTTGGTTTTCAGAGTAAATAAGAGTTTTAGTGAGCTTTTGGAACACTGAGGTACTGTACATTCCAGAAGAAACTTCATTAAAGGACTCATTAGACCATGCAATGCTGTGTCATCTTAACAGGTCTTTGTAAAATAACTTCGGTTCTGAATTTTGAAGTAGGAAATGACTTTTTGCCACATTGGAGAATTATGAAGCAACCAAAATTGGTACCTGAGTCATCTGAGTATCTGTTGGCACGTCAGTATTTACTGAGGCCCTCTGGGCTGCCGGCTACTGGCCAGGCAGTAGGAAGCACAGAGAAGCAAGGTGTTGTTCCTGTGCTGTCTTCCTCGGGGAAAGCTCAAAGTAGACATAGAATCAAGACTTTAACCAGAGTGTCAGCAAAATGCTGTGAGGGCCCAAAGGAGGAGTGACTAATGTCCTTCAAGGGAGGGACTAAGTGCTGGAGTTTGGCCATGGATGATGAGGAGAAGGAGGATAATTTTCTCCAGCGAGAAAAGGGTGGAGTGAGGTGGGTGGAGATCTGATGTTACAAGCTGCTGCCATGGGCTTTCTGCAAAGGGAACAGGGACAGACATGGTTAGCAGACAGTTGACCCCGGATGCCACAGCAGAGAGATTTACCACTTAGGTATCTACTTAGGTCTTGAGTTTGTTCAGATGAACCAGATTTTAAGGACTTGTTAGTCCGAGGTACAGGGAGTACCTTTGACTACCAGGAAACTCCAGAAATTATATCTAGAAGTTTCCATGCATGTGCATTTTCCTGGAGGGAGATTTCTTACTATCCTTCGATTTCTAAGGAGTCTGTATCCCTAAAATTTTTTAACCGTCATCCTTCTGCTCAGGAAATAATCTGTCCTGGTTATAACTGTGCCTCAGTGACTACACTGGGGTTCTGCTTTCTTGTTTGAACATGGGTGAGTGAAATACCCACATGCCTCTTTGTCAAAATGGCTCCCAAGTTTATGTACTTAACTTGATGCATAGTAGGCACCTAGAAAATGTTAGTTGAATTGAACTGATTCCTTATCTAGATTGTATTTCCACCTCTTCAACTTACCCTTTGCAGCCAGTAATGGAATCTTTAACCAATTCAGTAAGTGACCCATTGGCATAAACAAAGAACCAGGAGGCCTCTGTGTGAAACCAGTCAGAAGTCCTAATGCTTCCTGGTTAAGGTACACTGCCCAGCTCAACTAGAAAGCAAATATTTGTTTTGAAAGCATCCTTTGTTTTGAAAGTGTCCCCCCCAATAATGGGCATTGTAGGCAGTACAAGGTATGACATAACCAAGTCCATGTACATTTGTGTCTTTCCGCAAGGTCAGACTTTTATTAATGATATCTTAATCATGAAGCCTCGAGCTACATGGACTTCCCAAGGAGGCCATTCTCCTTAGCACTACCCATTCACTTGGTAGTCAGAACTGCGGGCACACAGCTCAAGCCTTTTCAAAAGTGAGTCAATATTGCAAACCATACATAGTAGTATATTTAATCAATATAAAAGTGTAATAGATTCAACATTCCTCAGCAAACAAAATAACATTTCACATCAAGAGAAAAGGGGATAGGAAAAGGGATTAATGGACAAAGGATAATACATCTAAGGAGAGTGATGTGGACAAGAAGAATATCCTGGCCTGATTCGGATAGACATCAGAGCCTTGTAAAGAAGAATCTTTGATGTGGGCAGAGCTTTTGGCAGCAGATGCCGGGTGTGGATCATGAGTGATGGCAAGACGGGGTCTATCGAGAAGGCTGTCTCAAACTTGTGAAGTTCTGCTCTTTTTATAACCCCAGAGTCCTCTGGTGAGGATTGACAGTAAAGAGTGTCTGGTTATGTCCTTACTTGGTGGGGTGCAGTCTCTGTTGATTAGGAAATCATCTGGTCCCTGTTGGCATGATGCTTTTCCCAAATGTAAAATAGAGTCCTTTTCTAAGATGGAGCCACTTATGTCAAGGATGCTATATATAATTTGTGAACTGAAAAAGACTCATTTTGGGAATAGAAGCCCCCAAAGGACATAGGAAAAGTCAAAGACAGTTTCTGAAAAGGCAGTAACATGGAAAGAAACAAACATTATTGACAGTAGAGAAATTATCCTTGACATTTCACAAAACATAAAAAAGAGGACTATGGATAATAAATCAAGCAGTCTTGATACTCCCAGGCAAAGGGCCATTTTCAAACAACTTCCATCTTTTCTGGTAAAGAGACATCTGTCTGTTCCTGGGTCTGCTGCAAACAGCTCTGTCATTGCGCAACTTTTGGGCTCAACTGCCCTGTCTATGAGAGGTCAAGTCTCACATAGTTATGGTAAGAATGAAGTGAAGGATGTTAAAAGAACTTAGTAAAAAATATGGTCTACGCAACTTGAAGTACCTATGGTCATCATTGGAAGGGTCATTATACATGGTGGTCATTAATAGTGGCCATGGTTGATAGCTTGCTGCAACTTCATCTTCACATCATTTGAGATAATAGTGATTTCTTTTATGTCACCCACCAACCACCAGGTGGACTTAGCTTTCCTGGCTTGATGGCTGCATGTCCCTCTGCTTCTCACTGCTTCCTAAGTGATCCCCCCTCACTAAGCTACAACATTAGATATGGACAATTGCCTTTCCTGGTAGTCAAATGGTTGGATGCAGTCACCTCTCTTTGTAACCTCTCTCCTTCTCCACATTTCAGGGCTCACTCATGGAGGTGGGGTAGGTGGAGGGTAGGGCAGAGGTTGGAGGCCAGGGGGGCTTTCCTTCTTCCTTAGGGCTCCAGAACAGCCCCTTTTATTTACCCTTTCATGAGAAGAGGCATTTCCTTGAGTCTTTTCTCTCTTAACTCATGGTCTCCTGGGCAGTCTCATCCACTCTGTGACATCAGCTTTTATACCTAGGACACTCTAAGTAGCACCTCCTAATGTGTCTAGAACTTCAGTAGAGTGCCCTGGCATAGAGCAGTTTCTCAACAAATATCCATGGAATGAACACATCTCCTGGGCTTCCGGAGGCTTCACTTGATTCTTCTGTTTACACTTACTCTATTGAGTTCACTCAAATCCTTCACCTCTCCCCCCACCCCCGCCCCAGCCATACCCAAGGTATTATTGCCCACCAGGGTTAGCTCTTATCCTTGTCAAGCCTTGATCTTGTGGTCCATCACTCCATCCTCTTTTGTGCTCCTATACTTAGTTTCTTCATCCTCCAGGTAACATCTTGGCACCTGGCACTTCTCTCATTCATTC
The DNA here is from genome assembly GCA_963574415.1 of Tarsius wallacei. Lineage (NCBI taxonomy): Eukaryota > Metazoa > Chordata > Mammalia > Primates > Tarsiidae > Tarsius > Tarsius wallacei. The sequence continues at coordinate 22,705 of CAUYQG010080119.1, forward strand.
CCAGTGTCCCTACTCTCAGATTGCTAAGTACTCCTAGGGATCTGGTCTTCTTTCTTGATGGCGCTGTCTGTGGCTGCTTCAGTCCCTTCCTACTCCCCATTCATAGCTCTCCTCCCACTTCCTCCATGAATGACTTCACCTTCTCCTGGTTTCCTTCTGAATGAGTCAATAAGATTTCTGTCCATTCTTTCCTTCCGCCTTTGGGCACAGGAGGGTACATCACCTTCCTTCAGCCCAGGTGAGTTTCTCTGTCTGGGTTCTTGGTTCTATCCAACAGATCTAGGGTTCAGGGTCCCCCCAGGTAACCTCTCTTCCCTGGGTCTATTGATTCTTCCATCACTGCCTCCTTCCCTTCAACCTATCAACCCGTGTTTTCTGGAACTTGCACATATCACACAACCAAAGAAAAAAAATCTTTCTGGGACTCCATTTAGTGTCAGGACACTGCCTTATCTCTTTTTGCTCATTTCCACTGATACATGTAAAGTATTTAGAACAGAAGACAGATGATAGTCAGTTATCATCATCATCATTGTTATTTTTACAACAAACATTCTTAAAGATTTTTTTTAAGTTCACCACCTCTATTCCCTCCTTAGGCCATAGAAGCCATGGTCTGGCTTTGACTCTGCCACTCCCTGAAAGCATTCTAGATTATCCTAGTCACCAAATCCAAAAGAGGATTTTGGTCCTCATTGTACTTGACCTGTCTGTCAGCTCTGACTCAGTTGGCATCTCTTCTTTTTCTCTGAAATGTTCTTCAGCTTTTTCATATTTGGCAGTCCCCCTCCCCACAGCTGCCCCTCACCCCTGGTTGAGGTTCCTCCTTATCCCTCTGACCCTGAAACATTGGCATCACTGAGGTTCAATCCTCTGAGCTCCTCTCTTTTCTGTCTTTACCTACCCCAGGCGACCTCATGCAGTCTCCTGGCTTTGGAGATCATCTATATCCTGATACTAGCAAACGTATGTCTCTGGCCCTGGCCTTTCTCTTGCATTTCAGACTTGGGCACCTGAGTATCTCCTGGACTTTTCCTCTTGGATGTCCAATAAGCACCTTGGGTTCAGTATGTCCAAATCAGAGCTCCTAAGGCTTCTACCAAACCTGTTCTTCCAAACTATCCCCAGTTTCAGTGAATTCTTCCAATTGTCTAAGCAAAATGTTTGGAGAAAACAGTAATATTTCTCTATTTCTTTTCTTACTCTCTTTCTCTCTTTTAGTTGGGTTCTTACTCTGTCACCCAGACTGGAGTGCAGTGGCATGATCATGGTTCGCTGCAGCCTCGACCTCTGGGCTCTGCCACACCCTGAAAGTATTCTAGATCATCCTAATCACCAAATGCAAAAGAGGTCAAGTCCCACAGTCAGCTGGGACTACAGACATGCACCACCATACCCAGTTAATTTGTTTATTTTTTGTAGAGACAAGGTCTTGCTATGTTGCCCAGGCTGGTTGCAAACTCCTGGGCTCAAACAGTCCCGCCTCAGCTTCCCAAAGTTCTGGGATTACAGGCATGAGCCACTACACCTGGCCTCTCTATTTCTTATACCCTATATAAGGCCCATTAGCAGATCATGTTGGCTCCAGAATCAGGTCACATCCCCCACCCCAGAATGCCCCCACTCTGCTCCTAACCCCTCTCAGCTCTCTGCTGAGCTCCTGCAATAGCCTCTTAATGATACCCCTGCCTCTTGCTTAGCTCCACTGTCCCCTGCCCTGAGCACGACTGCAGTCTTTTGTCACTATAGTCAGTAAAGCAGCCACAGTGATCCATTACAGTCAGACTATGTCACTCCTCTGAGCACAATTCTCCACTGGCCACCAGCTCACTAAATCAAGGCCAAAGTCCTCATGAAATGTAAGCCTGTGAGTGGCCCTGCAACCTGATGTATCTCTTACTACTCTTCCTTCTGCTCATTCCATTCAAACTGTCCTGGTCTGTGCCCTGAACACACTGACACCCTCCTGCTTCATACCTGTGCACATTCTGTTCTTTCCGGCCGGATTACTGTTTCTTCAGGTATTTACAAGGCTCCTTCCCTGCCTTCCTTAGTGCCTTCCCTCACATGACACCTGCTGGGTGCACCCTTCTCTGGCTACTGACACTGAAATTCCAACTCCCCTTCCCATCACTACATACTTACTTCTATTCTTTGCTTTATATTTTTTTCACTAATACTTAATAATGAATATTCTACATATTTTATTATTTATCTTATATATTGCTGGTCTCTTCAATTTCTTACTTTGAGAATAGAAGCTTCATTAAGCAAGGCTTTTATTTATTTATTTATTTATTTATTCTTTCTTTCTTTCTTTCTTTCTTTCTTTCTTTCTCTTGGAAACAGGAGCAGAACCCAACCCATCATTAGCACTCTTTAAATCTTTGTAGAATGAATAAGTGGAGATTCTCTTTTATGTGCCCATCTTCTGCTCTATAACCACTGGTGTCTTCTTATCTCCTCTGACATAACTTCTTGGGAATATTTCATTCAGAGCTCCATCTGAAATGTACTATGTGGTAGAGGGCAATGTTGTTCCAAGTTTTAAATTTCTCCCTGCAACCACACCATTTTCAATACAACTTTGGAGTAGAAGCAGAATACATGTCCCCAGCCCGTTGAGGTTGGACTTGATTGTGTGATTTGCTTTGGCCAATGGAATGGTAGAAGACGTTCATGCATGCAGAAACTTAACTGTGCTTGCCGGGCTGGGGTTGCCCTCTGGTACTTCTGCTTTCACAAGGAGAAGAATAGCCTGAAGTAACTTACTTGTCCAGGAAAAATGAGAAACCCACAGAATGAGCCTGAATAAACTTGTCTGGAGCCTAAGTTTAACTGAGCTTAGCAAAGATGGGCAGAACCACCCCAACCAACCTGCAGATGTATGAGTGATCTTGCATGCTTCTGAAGTTGAGGAGGTGGTTTGCTACATAGCAGTAGCTGACTGAAAGATATTTTGTTGACTCTCGAGTCCATTACTGAGCCTAAACCTCTATCCTGAGTTCAAGGTCCAAGGTCTACTTTGTAGCTGTTTCCTGGACATGGCCCCTCTATATCCCGCAGGAATTTAGCACTCATCATCTCTCTAACTGACTCTTTCATCTCCCACCCACTCGATCCCCAGTTAGCTAGGATGTTTCAAATAATCAGACAATTGATTGGCTGATTAAACTGGAAAGCCTGGTGGTAAGATGGGCTTTGGTTTAGGCTCAGTAATGGACTTGAGAGTCAACAAAATATCTTTCAGTCAGCTACTGCTATGTAGCAAACCACCTCCTCAACTTCAGAAGCATGCAAGATCACTCTAATGGCTCCCTGCTGCCATCAAGGATCCAACTTGTTCCTGTCTGGATGCTTGGTCTTCTATTGCATTGGTTTCATTCTAAGGATTGCTGCCTTCATGGGCCTAGGATGATGGCCATTGCAGTCTGGGCCACCTGAGTCCTTGAACACACACAAAAGGAGAGAGAAGGTCTTTCCACAACTGTTAAGTGAATATCTGGAGATTTATGCTGGTTGGATCACCCACGAAGTTATCAATGTGGCCAGGAGAATGTCATTTGCTGATAGGCTCAGAACTGTGCTGTTTGAACCACACTAAAAGGATGGGCTCTGGCTGGTTGATGTAGACCTGTGGTGGGTTGGAGACCTCTAGAAGTGCGGTGGAGTCCATTGCCCCAAACTACTCAGTTACCACATAGTGGGAGAGGAGGAAAGAATGCTGAGGAAAACATGGCATCTGCCACACGTCCCTCCTCCGGTATTTCTTATGTATATGTGCTGCATCATGGATAGCCAGTTATTTTGGTCGATGTCTCCCTAACTTTTGGTCACTCTCTTGGTCACCAAATCTAGTCCTCAATAACTCTCTGATCTTTTTTATATCTTTTCATTCTCATGGTTTTTGCCTTTTATCAGTCCCCCATCTCAATTACAATAAATAACCTATTGTGAAATGTTAATATAATACCATAGGAAAGGAAAAAAAATAGCATTACCCACACTACTCAGAAATAACCATTAACGTTGATATCTGCCCATCAGGATTATACTCTTTGAAGATTTTATTTTATTTTTATTTTTATTTTTTTTGAGTTGGAGTCTCACTCTGTCGCCCAGACTGGAGTGCAGTGGCCGCTCCTGGCCACTGCAGCCTCAACCTGCTGGGCTCCGGCGATCCTTCTGCCTCAGCCTTCCAAGTAGCTGGAACTACAGGTGCGCGCTACCATGCCCGGCTAATTTTTAAAAAATTTATTGTAGAGATGAGGTCTCGCCAAGTTGCCCAGGCGGGTCTTGAACCCACAGGCTCAGGCAATCCACTCACCTCAGCCTCCCAAAGCGTGGAATTACAGGCTGAGCCACTGAGCCCGGCTCTTTGAAGATTTTAATCAGTGATGTGTGACTTCAGAACAGCATCCTTGTCCAGACCGGGTGTGGAATTAGGGAATTCCTAATTTTTTAGAGTCCCTTCTGGTTTTAGAGAGACAAATATACCCACATGGTGGTAGAATGCTTGGGGATGTTGCAGCCCATGCACAGTCATGCCTTTTTATTTAAAGGAAGCCCAGGAGCTCAGTGGGAAGCACTCAGGCTCCCTGCCAGATAGAGGTGTGTCTGACCTGGGAGAATCAGGGGGAAAGAGGGGTGGAAGCTAAATTGCAGAGAGGGACAAAGTGGCCCCTGAGAGAAAAATCACATGTAAGTGAGAAAACTGGCGGGGGATACCTATGAGGAAGGAGAGGCATTTTTAGGTCTAGTCTGGGGGACCATGGGAAACTTCTCTGGCCCAGTGTTCTCTTTCCTTGAGAGAACAACCTGAAAGGGCAAAACCAGAATGATTATATTAACAGGGTTCCTGGCTCCCAACCTCTTCTTCCTCCTCTGGAAGAAACACACACACAAACAAAAGCATGAAACTAAATGACAGCATTATCTTCCTGGATGGAAAGATGAGAACCAAAGGGCACCAACAGCTGCTGAAATGGAACATGATGGTGGCATCAGATGTTCTGACAGAGGTACTGCTATGAACTATGGCCGCTAACAGGCAGGTAGGGAGAAGGCAGGAAGAGTGATGCAGAGGGACCCAAACATGGCTTCTCCAGCTATAGAGGTGGACAACTTTTCTCTCAACATTGTCATCTCAAGTCGGCAGAGAGTCCAGAAGGCTCAGTGATGAACAGCCAACATGACCATTCTAACGAATATAAAGCACAAAGACACCCCCTCCAAAAAATATTGTACTCAATATACTAGTATACAAAATGAATCTTTTCTATCTAATAATATGTCAAGAATATTTTGTTAAGCAAACATATGCTACCACATTTGAAATTTGAATGGATAAATTACGGACCATGTGGACCCTATAATTTCATACTTCTCGGTCCTGTTGTAAGGCGTTGTGACCCTTTATGCCAACTCTATGCTGGTGATATATAGTACTCAATGAAACTAACACCTTATTGAACCATCAAATATGTCAAAAGGAAATTTAGGGCAAGTGGCAGGAAAAGCTCCATACCAGAAAAATCTATTGGGAACACAAAATTATTTCCCAAGGAAGTTGTTAAAAATCCATTATGTGAGTCATTTCTAAATGTGTTATTTATCAACATCTTGCAAAAAAAAAATGTGAGACAGCACATTACCAACAAAATTCCTATATTGGCAAGTTATACCAGATGCTTTAATAAGACTTTTTTTCAAGTCCACTGATGATTTAAATTATAGCATTCTATTTTTTTAATGTGATAGAGAATGTTATTTTCTTGCAAAATGAAATGTAACACCAAATTGAAACAATTGCTTTCTGAGGATGAACATGGAAAGATATTTTTGGTTGTTCTTCAATTTGTCAATCAATGCAAAACAAATTTGAAAAATCTGTTTAACTTCAAATGAATATAATTTTTTAAAAGTCAGATTAGTTATGTGACTATGTCCTTAGATGACACAAAATTGATGTATTGCTGATTAACATGATATATTAATATTAACATGGTTATTAGTACATATTAATTTAAAATGACCCAAGGGAAGGTAGAACGGGGAAGAAAAGCATCAGAAGGAACGACAAGGGGAAGGATGGGAAAAAGAAATAGTGAAAAGAGGATAAGTACTGTACAGGATTGCAAGGAGGAGGGTTTAGAGCATTTCACACAAGAAAGATTTGTTCCCAAGGCAGGATTGAGATGGGACTACTGAAGACATTTGGTAGAGATCTTTTAAAAATCCAACACAGGATCTCAACATGGAGGAAAAATTAATGGGAAAAAATGTGCTCATAAAAGCTACCCCATCAATGCTTTAGGGACGCTTCTATATGTACTTAAGGCATAAACAATGCCATGCACTTTTAGAAATCAAAGCTTGAGGGAAAAAAATGGCACATGGAGCCCATAAGATATCAACTACCAAGTTCCTAATTTACAGAGAAGCCTTAAAGGAACAGAGAAAATGCCGCAACAATGTTTGAAGTGACCACTATAAAGTTCTCCAAGCTATGGAAAATATTGAAGTCAAATATTTACAGTACTGGAGGGCTCACGTGCAATGGAAAAATAAGCCCCAAATTAAGAACATCTGTGGGAAAGTCCTAACCAGAGCCAAGTAATGAAAGCAGCAATAAAGACAAGGCATGTATTTGTGAGGTAGGCTGATGAAGAAGGGAGGGTTTCTTTTCTTCTTTTCAGGTAATGAGGCTACCTTCCTGCGGTGTGCTTAAGGGAAATGATTTGATCCTGTTGACTGAGTTTACAACCTGTCAAACGATAAGACTGCTACTTCTCATTTCATGAAATAAAATAATTACTGGTGTGTAGAACTTGTGGACGACCTTAGATCTTAAGACACCGAAGAAGTAAAATATATGTATATGTAATTATCTGGAATCAATCAATCAAAGAGTGTTTTGTCTGGATTATAGGAAAAAAGAAAGGGAGACAACTTTGAAAGAAGAAAAAATATATTAGCTTTGGTTGCAGTCAAATCCTGGCTCCATATGTTACTAATTGTTGAGCTTAGTCAAGTTGTCTAAACCTCTCCCAGCCTCAGTTGCACATCTTTAAAATGAGACTCTGTTATAAAGATTCATTGAGCTAATGCAGATAAAGCTGACCCACAGAAAGTGCAGAATACCTGGTGTTTATCAGTACTGTTTTTGTTATCATTATATGTGTTGCCATTTCACCTTTATTTAGAAAAGAAAGTGTCCAAAGGAGGTTAAGAATCTATCAAACAATAGTGTCCTAATGAGAAATATTTATACATTTTCAAGAGTTTTCAGTATGAAAATTTCTCAGAGGACTAAAAGTAGACCTACTTTGATCCAGTAATTCCACTACTGGGTGTCTAGCCAAAGGAAAATTAGTTATTATACAAAGAAGATACCTGCGTGCCTATGTTTACTGCAGCACAAGTCACAATTGCAAAGATGTGGAATCAATCTAAGTGTCCGTCAACCGATGAGTGGATAAAGAAAATCATGGTATACTATTCAGTCATAAAAAAAGAATGAAATAATATCTTTTGCAGCAACTTGGATAGAACTGGAGGCCATCATCCTCAGTAACAGAAAGCCAAATGCCACATGTTCTCACTTCTAAGTGGGAGCTAAGCTGTGGGTCTGCAAAGACGTAAAGAATAGTATAATAGACATTGGAGACTCAGAAGAGGGGAGAGAGGGAGGAGGATGAGGGATGGAAAATTATCTGTAAGGTACCATGTATGCTATTTAGGTGACAGGTACTCTAAAAGCCTAGACTTCCCCACTATACAGTTCATCCACATATCCAAAAGCCACTTGTACTCCTAAAGCTACTGACATAAAAAATAATAAGAATAAAAATTTTCAAGGCTTTAAATTCTCTCAGGAGCATTTTGGATAATAAACTACATAAAATAACAGGGTGAAGTATTTTGTTTCCTTTGATGAGAGTAGTTGCATGAATACACAGAAGGACTCCTGCTCTACGTTAAGATGGTCTCATGTCGAATGTACTAAAAAGGGAAACTTAATAAAACCCAATATGAATGAACAAGGCCTCTCTCCCCGAGTTTCCTTTCCTCTGATATTTATAATGGGACCCCATCAAGGGTAGAATCTCACAACTGTTGCCTACATTAATACAAATGGTTTTGAAGTCTTGGGTGTTCTTAAACATATATTATTTACACTGTGTACAGTACACTCATTTAGTATTTCTACCTCAAGAACCTTCTGTTACTGAGGCATTGAGAAAACTTTAAAGTTAAGAAATTTATGGACTCTAAAATGTTGCTATCGGTTGAGAATACAAGAGTATAGCTGGGAATCAGAAGAGGGCAAAAGAACGAATGGTATTTAAATCACAGTTAGGACCCACTTGATGTCTGCTGCTGTTTAGAGATTGAAGAGAAAATTGTAAATAATTCCTAATCTTAGACATGGTCTAACTGCTGTTAGGTCACCTTGAACAGTTAACAATAGCAGCAAAAGTTTATAAGAAAAAATAAAAATTAGAAACATCTGAATTTGGAATTGGTCAAACAGGTTGACTTAGTTACTGGTAACATCAATGACACTAGTGGCTTAAAAAAAATCATACTATATAATATGTGATGACATGATATAACATAAATAATAGTCTTCTATGGCATTGAATGAGACACCTTGTCTGAGAGAGCCTGTTCAAGTGCCTGACACAAAGTTAAGATTAATCATAGTTCTTTTTCCTCTCTCTCTTCTCCCATTCCCAGAAAACTGAATGAGGATCCCAATGACATTTGCCATTGATGTGCACACTGTTGGAATTGCTGTGGGGTACATGTTTAGTGGTGAGGACCCAGTTTTCTTTCTGCCCTATAGGAGGTACGGAGGAAAATGGCTTTGGGTGTGGGCAGACATGGGGTTATGACCAAACCCTAGCGGAAGAGGAGCATAGCAATACCTGAGAAAGTATCAAGGCCTCTTAGTTACCAGTGGCTATGTGTTCCTTCTGGAATCCCTCTGATTCTGAGTCCCGGGTCCCATAATGGCTGCCCACAATCTAGAACAGGGATGAGGCTGCACCTCATAGGCCTGAGGACGCAAGCTCAGGGACCTGTGTTGAAAAGGATTGTAAAGCTCAGTGGGGAAGACAGCCAAGATCAATTAGTGATGTCTGACAATGGATGATCTATTAGTGGTATCTGTCTTTGGCCAGGGATAGAGGAATGGAACACATGACCTTGTTTGAATTCATTTCTATAGAACAAGACCTAGCTCAAATGCCAGCTTACAAACATTTCCCAAGATTTAGAATTAAAGCAATGTATGAGCTAAAGGGTAATGAGATTGTGCCTATCAATGCTTGTGTATATTTTAGGCAAGTTAATTTATTATACTGCCTTATAATTGCTTCTTTTCTTTACCACCAGATTATAAGCTCCTTAAAGGCAGGCACTTCTTCTAAATCATCTTTTTACAACCATGATTCCCCTCTCCCTCTCTCCTACCTCCATGTCCTCTTGTGTGCATTCAGGTTTTCTCTGGGTGATTCATCAAAAAAAAAAAAAATCTGCTGAGCATTTATTAGGGACAAGACATGACAACAAGATAAAGTTGAAGGCAGGGCCCACTCCCATGGAGCTCATGGCTTGGCATAAGGAGGTGCTCAGAAACTACTGATGAATCTGCCTGCTGATTCACTGCATCCTACTCCTAAGACTTGGTGGGGGGTGACCAGGCATGGGCTGTGGCTGAAGCTGAGTGAGTACTGGGACCAGCACTGGGCATGGACTGGTCCTCGATGGCAGTGTCATTAGTAAGGTACCTGAGGGCCAAACTCAGAGGAGAGGCCAGTGGGAGATGGCAGCCAATTGGAATGCTGAGAACCCAGGGGGTTCCAGGGACTGGTTTGCTAACCGAAGTGGTTGCATTTTCTCAAATCTGCAGAAGTTGCTGGACTAGGCTTGAAAAGCCTGGCAGGTTTTAATAAGTAAGTAGATACTGTTGACTTATTCTTGGAGATTGCAACTGCTCACAGGTCAGTCACAGAGTGAAAAGTCTGTTTGTCTGTCCTGGGTTGGAATGATTGATGGCTCCTTTCACTGAATTCTCCCACTATACTTCTGCATTCTTGTAAGGACTAGTTAGATATTTTACTTCAGCTTTCTTTGTGAGAAAAAGAAAAAGGACAAGACTAAGCTGGTTTGTATTTACTGAGGATATATTTGAATTTCTAACTTCCTAAATCATTTTAGCCCCAGGCTACTTGAAAGAAGTGTGTCATAGATTTAGAATAATGCTTAATTTTGCCAGGCACAATGGCTCACATCTGTAATCCCAGAATTTTGGGAGGCCAAGACAGGAGAATCCCCCAGGAGTTCCAGACCAGCCTGGGCAACATAGGGAAACTATCAAAAGTAAAAAATAAAATAAAATAGCTGGGTATGGTAGTATGCACCTGTAGTCCCAGCTACTTGCGAGGTTGAGGCAGAAGGATCTCCTGCAGGGGGTTGAGGCTGCATTGAGCTGTGATGATGCCACTGCACTCTAGCCTGAGCGACAGAGTAAGACTCCTTACTCAGAAAAAAAGGGTAATGCTTAATTTTTATAAAATGCCATTCTTGGTCAGGCGCAGTGGCTCAAGCCTGTAATCCCAGCACTTTGGAAGGCCAAGGTGAGGGGATTGCCTGAGCCCATGGGTTCCAGAACAGCCTGGGAAACTTGGCAAGACTTCATGTCAACAATAAATGAAAAAAAGTTAACCGGGCATGGTAGTGCGCTCCTGTAGTTCTGACTATTTGGAAGGCTCAGGAGGAAGGATAGCCGGAACCCAGCAGGTCTACGCTGGGGTGGCCGTGAGCATGCCACTGCACTCCAGCCTGGGTGATGGAGTGAGACTCCAACTAAAAAAAAAAAATGCCATTCTCTATCTATGTTAATAATTCCAAAGAATTCATTGTAACACTGTCCAGTCCTTCTGCTAAGATTTGGAGAGTTTTTTTGCAATTTTGTCAGAGTCATCTTGCCTTAATAGTGAAAGGAATAAACATTTCAACAGCTGTGGAAGAAATGTGTATTACTCCCCACCTCCTTAGACAAAGCAATCCCTCTTCCCTGAAACACTGCTTAGGGTTAAAGACGTGCTTCCCCTTTGCAGTTTAGTTTGCACCTATAGTTCTGAGAATGACATCATTTCCGGCATCAGTAAATCAAGAGTCTCACGACATGAAAAATCTCCTCTTTCTTGTCCCCTGTGTTCTGGCTTGTGGTGGTCGTTTTGTGTGTGCGTGTGTTGTTTGATTTTTCTATGAACGTTTCTCAAGGAAGCTGACTTCATTTTTCAGGTGCACCAGCCTGTTACATCATTTTTAGGCATCAAGAACAGCTCAAAACCTCTGTGCTGCTGAAGATAGCAAATTAGGGCAGAAATATCACCTGGTAGACATTTCAACAGACTGCAGGTTCCTTGAGGTTCCCACCTTTGGCCTCTACTTTCTTTAGCCAACAGTTCCTCTCAATATGGGAAAATCACTGGAGACGCTGCAATGCCAGTGGCACCAGGAGCCATGAGGCAGGGAGGTGCCCCAGACCATTAATTATTATTAGGAGCAGTCAGACTCTGGTGGCAATACCGCTTTTATCTTGCTACCGGCTGCTCAGAATCCTTCATGGACTCCCCAGTATCAGTGGAACAAAGTGGAAAATTCCAGTTTTCACTGGAAAGTCTTCAGCGTCTCCAGTTCAGCACATGTTCTCTCTTACCTTTTGGGCCCTCTGGCAGGCATGCCCTGTTCCTGGCCACTTTGGACACTTGATCTCCAGTGGCCTCACTGACCCTGCCCTGTGAACATCTCCAGCTATGATTTACCCTGCATGGTCCAGCCTCTGTCACACACTGACTGGTCCAAACCATCCCTGCACACATTTTTTTGGTCCACTTCCCTAAGTTAACTTGTATATACTCCATAAAGGGACCTTGGAGATCATATAGCTTAACCTCTCATTTAAAAGGTGAGAAGATTGAGGCCTAAGAGGGGAAAAGAGACTGCTAGTTAACATAGAAGCCAAGGGTCCTGATTCTGTGTTTTCTAAGACACTGTACTTTCATTTTGTTCTTATTGTCCTTCTGTGAATCTGTCTGTTAAGTCCAGTCAGATTCTGAGTCCCTTGAGAATATGTCTTGTAATTTCTTTTGTAGCAGTCAGCAGAGCCTGCAAAGAAAGATCCCTGTAAGCACTGGCTGAAATGCTGAAATGGATACATGTAGGATATCCACATGCTTTAGAAAATAGCAAATTGAGCCGGGCTCGGTGGCTCAGCCTGTAATCCCGCGCCTTGGGAGGCTGAGGTGAGTGGATTGCCTGAGCCTGCAGGTTCGAGACCCGCCTGGGCAACTTGGTGAGACCTCATATCTACAATAAATCATAAATCAGCCCGGCGTGGTAGCGCGCGCCTGTAGTTCCAGCTACGTGGAAGGCTGAGGCGGAAGGATCGCCGGAGCCTAGCAGGTCGAGGCTGCTGTGGCTGGGAGTGGCCACTGCACTCCAGTCTGGGTGACAGAGTGACACTCCAACTAAAAAAAAAAAAAAAGAAAGAAAAATAAAAGAAAATAGCAAATCGCCTGGACACCAGGCTACCCACCTTGGAGACTTTTGTGACACTCAGAACAGCAGCTGTTGGGTTGCTGACACCAGAAAGTAAATTGACCCTTGTCATAGAGCAGATGGATTGGACAAAGATGGAGCAGTCACTTGGTCCAGCATTGTAATTGTTCAGTGGAGACATGGAAGCCTAGTAGGCTGAGGTCACAGAGTTACTGGTACCAAAACTGGAATCAGCACACAGTAGTCCTGCACTGCATTTACCACATCAGTAGTCTCCCCTTACCTCCCATGTCCCTGCCCCATTTTCCTGGGCAAGGGCTGAATGGATAGGGGCTGAGGGAGGTAAGGAGGAAGGAAGAGAAGAAGCAACTAGAGCATCAAATAGAAGTTAGAGTGCTGTGGTTCCAGGTGTTTTGCTATAGTAGAGCTCAGCAACCATCTTGTGAACAGGGGCCAAGGAAACCCCAGGATTTCTCTGATGTCTTTCACAAACTTCTGTTCACCTTTCTCTTTTCAGATAGCTTTCAGGTTTTCAGTTGTTTTCTTCTTAGGCTATCGTCTACTTTCTCCCCTCTTCACTTCTATCACTCCATCAGATCCCTCCTGTTCCCAGAATTCCCTTTTTAATTATCGAAAACATCTGGCTGGTCTAGGAAAGGTCTGTAAGATGAGACTCTCCTTTGACCCATCACTTTTTGGGTCCTGCTTTTCCAGAACAGCTTACTCTTCTGTCTCTGTCAAACAACTGTCTACAGTTCTTTAAACCAAAAATTGTGGCTCAGGAAACAAATTTATTTGTGGGAAGAATGACAGTCTGTGACAGTGCCTAGGGTGGTGTTCTTGATGGCTACTTGAATGAATGAACAGATCAAGCCAAACAAAACACTCAGCGCATTTAATCAGGTAAGTCGGGCATGTGTTGTCTTCTGCCTTCTGGCTGGTTTGGCATCATGTAGCTTAAACCTGGTCATTTTTTCAGAAGGATCATTTGAAGAGGTTGTTTGAATTGAAGAAGCAGCTCACCCTTAGTCAGGAAAGCAAAGTCAATCTTTGTGATATTCAGGGGATGTGAGGTCTAGTGGACAGTTTTAATGCTTAGTGTGTTATCATGAGAAACCATTCTCAGCTCCTTAGTGGAAGTCCACTAAATATATGCACTGCATTCTTAGCAAACTCAACTACACCGTTATAAAACAATGTTGACCAACTTGCAAATTTAGTGCAGGGAAGGTCCTCAGACATGATTCTGAAATTATCAACCATATGAGCTTCCACAGAGATTTGTGGGTCAGTGTCATAGCCCATGGATTCAGTATGTGGCTGCTGGGAACAGGCTTTCCTGTAGAAATCAGTGATTGCTTAAAATGCCGCTAACTGCCCTATATCATATTTTCACAGGATTATTACTTATGAACCAAATAATATTCCCATCTTATTAGTGGTGAAACACACCAGCATGTGAAGAAATGGGAATTTAATTAAAGGTTGCTACATGCCCAGGGTGACATTCCAGATCCCGTTATGAGAGGGGATGCCCAGATATGCACCGAGCCCCTCTCCCTCTTCTAATACAGCCTCTAACTCATGGTGTCTCTAGCAATGCCTCTTAGAATTTTCCTGAAGATGTAGATGATTAATCAAGACCCCGGGTGTCACAATAACCCATTGTCCATCAGGCATTCCTTCTGTTGGCTTCTGACCTTTTCTCTTGGGGTGAGTGTGATTTTCCCAAACCCTTAGTGGACAAAAACTCACAAACAATGGCCCTGCATGTAGCTTACATTTGCAGGATGGAACAGAGAGTGTTTTTGTTGCTGGAGGTAGGCAAAAAGGGCATAAATTAATTCAATCTTGATATTCCCATTAAAACATATTTTGAAGAGGACAGCTTTCCACTTTTTAAAATTCTTAGACAAATTCATTGGATACAAACCTATCCTAATAACATTAAAGGAAATTAAATAAAAGACTCACCTACAGTCTTACCACTCTGACAAATTTAATTATTTTCATTTACCACGTTTCCTAATCCTTGTTCGTATACAAAGTTTTTACTCAGTTGTCATCAAAGCTCCCTTGGCTTTTAAAAGAATTACATTGTGATGGAGATATCTCTTTTAGATAGTTATGTACCATTATTAAAGATTCAAAATATCATTAATTTCCTTCAAGCTCTATTATGTTTATCATCTATCACTGTGTCAGCACATTAATCACTTCCTCAGTTGCCTCAGGACTGTGGCTTAACTATCTACTTTTAATAGAAATCTGACCACTATGGCCTTTCTCTGCACCAACAAAGACATACCATTTCATGAGCTGCTGATCCCTTGAAACAAGTGAAGCCTTTTCACGGTTTCCTACATGGTTCAGTTTTGTTTTGTTTTTTTTAGATGATGAAAATTAAAGGCCAGGGAAGTTTGTGGAAACAAAGAGAAATGTCCCTATTCTCCTGCAGTTGCTGTATGAAGAACAATTATGGACAACAACTAGCGTTTATGCGGCAGTGAGGAAAATTCTGAAGGAGGAAGACTTACCTCCAGCCCTGAGTCCCCGGGCTTGCCTGACAGCTGTCCAGGCCGCTGAGATGAAGGAAGTCAGCTCAGGTTGCATGTGGGTGCAGACTTAGGTCCTGCTCTGTCTAAATGCACAGCCTTATCATCATAAGGAAGCCTGAGGGCATGGGCTTTGCAACTAGATACTCTAGGTTCAAGTGCAAGCTTTGATATTTATTCCATATGTGATATCAGGTAAGTTATGTGCCTTCCTAATTCTTGTTTCCTCATATTTGAAGCAGAAGTTACATAAATCACTCATTTGCTAGGTATTTATTGAGCACAGCTCTAGATGTTGGGAATATAATGGAATTTACAGACTAGAAGTGGGGTGGGGGATACAGACACTGATCTAATCATCATCCTGTAAACTACAGATGTTTTCATTAAAATGAAGAAGTAGAGTACCATGTTATAAGAGATTGTAAGAGGGAACTTGAACTTGTTAGGCATGTTAGAGAATGAGTTGATTGGCTGGAGTCTGGAGGAAACAGCATTCCCATCAGAGGGAACAGAAAGTACACAGTATTCATACTAAGAGGACGCATGATGACCAGAGGCCAGCGTCACAAAGTACAGAGCCCAACAGAGGTGTGACTGAAGGGGTAGGAACCACAGCCCTTGTTAAGGACTTGTCCTCTTGATGATTAATTTTAGCTGTCAACTTGACTAGATTAAGGGCTGCCCAGACAGCTGGTAAAGCATGATTTCTGGGTACATCTGTGAGAATGTTCCTGGAAGAGACTGGCATTTGAATCAGTAGACTGAATAAGGAAGATCTGTCCTCACCTAATATGGAGGGGACCAACCTATCAGTTGAAGGCACAAACAGAACAAAAAGGTAGAGGAAAGGAGAATTCATTCTCTCCCCTTCTCTTGCAGCTTGGACAATAATCATCTCCTGCCCTTCGATATCAGAACCAGGTTTCCCAGCCTTCAGACTTCAGAGTCAGTGCTCTCTCCCCTGCCCCATGTTCTCAGGCCTTTAGCCTTGGACTAAAAGTTACCTTATCAGCTCCCCTGCTTCTTAGGCTTTTGGACTTGGACTGAGCTCATCTGCTTCCCTGGTTCTCCAGCTTGCAGAAGGCCTATTGTAGGACTTCGCAGCCTCCATAATTGTGTGAGCCAATTCCCCTATTAAGCCCATCTCATCTATCTATCTATCTATCTATCTATCTATCTAACCAATCTACCTATCTAATTAATCTCTGTCTATCTAGCTATCTAATCTATCTAACTCATTTTCTCTGGAGAACTCTGACTCATACATCTCCTAAAAGAAAAGAATATCCACAGGATATAGTAGGGTATGCTATAATGAGATATGGGCATTGAAATTCATTCTGACTACAACGTGGGGTTGGTATTCCAGGTGAGCTGGAATAGTTGCGAGGAGACCAGCATGTCTCCAGCGAATTCACCTGGCTTGGCTTGCTCCCTGTTAGAGTCTGGCAGCTGGCTTAGTGCCTGGGAAAGAGTTTGTGCTGACTTAGTATCTGGGACAGAGATAGAGTTTTCAGTGAGTTAATGATCTAAGGTGAACATTGCAGAAATGGGGGAGACTTGGAAAGATTTTAGGGATATTTAGGAGATAAGATTGATACTTGTTTTTGCATGGTCTGAGGAGGTCACCATCCAGGTAACCAAGCTGATTATGACTGGAGCCCATGTCTGGGTTCTGCTGGATGGTGGCCTTGGTTGGGATGACCAGAGCCCATTGGCTCTGTCTGTGGTTCTGTGGACTGGTTAAAAAAAGTGTGGTAAATATACACTATGGGATATTACACAGTCATAAAAAAGGATAAAATTATAGACTTTGCAGCAACCTGGATAGATTTAGAGTCTATCATACTCAATAAAATATCACAGAAACAAAGAACTGAGTATCATATTTTCTCACTCATAAATGGATCCTGAACATTTATCATAATATTACATGAAAGGAATTGGCAGTGTGGGCTATTACCAGGGGAGGAAGGGGGCACATAACATCAATAAGTGTACCTGATCCCAAACCAGGCAAAGTGAGGACCAATAAGTGGCCCAAACTTCACCTGTATGATGATCACTTATGTACCTAATTCTGAATTATACCCCACGTCTTTAAAATATAAAAATAAAAAAACAAAAAACAAAAAAAGGGGGCTCACCCAGCTGGCTCTTTTATGGCTGCAGAGGCACCCAAGTAAGGAACCCATAAGCACATTTCAAGCCTTTGCTGGCATGACATTTGCTCATATCCCCCTGGCCAAATTGAGTCCAAGGTCAGAGTGAGAGGTCACTACAAAGTCACAAGTGATCCTCTGGAGGGCTGAAGAATGGGAACAACCATTGGTATCTATCAAGCTACAGATGAACTGATTCCTTCCTCATTCTCATAGTCTCTTAAAAAGCAAAAGTTAAAAGTTAATTCTTCTCTCCTATTTCCATCGTGGCCTTTCATTCCTGCCACCTACCCCAGCTATAGCTTAGTCAATCTAAAATTGACATCTAGTCATAAAACAAACAAACCCAGAAGTGGCATGTTGCTTATAATCCATATCCCTCCTCATGATATATTTAAGCTTGAATGTTATATAAGTTCATTCTCTAAAACCATGAACTATCTCTTTCATGTTGAATTATCGTGCTTATTTCCTGTGCGTTGTAAAACACACAGCAGGTAGAATATATTTGTTGAGGAAGAATATATTTGTTCCTTGAAGTTTCATCCTTGCTCAATGTTCAGTTTGAGCCTTTGCTCCATCTCCAAAATATTCCGCATGTTGGCTAAGTTCCAGAAAACATATGTGCCCCACATAATAATAATAATAACAACAATAGCAGCTGAACACTATACAGTGCTTAGCATATACCAGGTGCCACTTGCTTATTTCATAGAAACATAGATTGTATACTAATCTTCCTGCAAGATTATTCAGTTATGTGAAAGAATCACTCAAGTGAGCTTGGCAAAACACAAACATACTACATACAATCACAACATACTTGGTAAGAAACTTTCAACAGAAAATGAGCTTCAATGCTAGTTACTTAAATGTATGTTCAAAGCCCTTCTGTTTGATTTATAATATTAAAGTGTTCATTCTGTAAATGGTGCCTTTCTTCTTTAAAATGAAAACATTTACAGTAAAACATTCCATTTTGTATTTACAGGAGGATAAACTTAGGTGGCTATGTGTAGTCAATAGACACAGCCCCGAAGCTGTTGGAGTCTACAGGTTGTGCCATCTGACCATCCAAGATGAAGGAACGTGTAATGAAGATGAAGCTCATTAAGGATTTCAGAGTGTTCCCACTCTTTAGTTTTAACTGTGCTATAAAAATTCATTTCAGGACTGGAACTTGGCTCCGAGGATTTCAGTTTGAAAGGCCAAATCACATTGAGCCATATTTCTTCCCAAGTGAAAAATAATAGTCTATTTGATGTAAAGTGGATCTATGACCAAGAATGAGAGAGTAAGAAGAAGAAAAACTTTTTTAAGCAAATGAAAGTAAGACTTTGGTTTTTATTTGGAATTCCAGGAACACTCTTTTGAAGTTTAAAAATTGCTTGCCAAAGTCTCCTGGTTTATGTGGAGGTAATGGACATCTTCATTCTGGTTTTGACATTTAAGAGGGTCTAGTTCTAGAAGGCAAAATCTTAATAGAAACACAGTACGGAAATATAGATTTTTAAAAATAAAATATGAAGAGTTTACTGTTTTCTTCCATTAAGTGATTATGTTAGCTGGCAATTCTGGCTAGTTCTGAGTACAACCCCTCGTACTCTCTGTCCATCTCAGTCACACATACCCAGAGGGGCAAGGAGATGTTGAATTCAACTTCTTACCCTCTACTCTGATGGGTGGGTCGGCATTTGTTCACCTTGAGTCTGTATTCACATACTTGATTAATTTTATATTATATCATGTACTTGCCCAAGTTTCTACATGGTCTTCCAACTGTTATATTTAATGACTATATATTAGTTCATCAAATTGAAGCACCAGAATTTGCATATCTTTTTTTTGCTGTTCAACATTTAAGCTTTTTTTTTTCTCAAACAGACATTAAGGCAAAAATTAGCTTTTAAAATACAGGTTATATCTTCTATCAAATCATTTCTTTAATCATTCCTTCTAGATAAATTTCTAGAAATGGGAAAACTAGGTTAAAAATTGAGTTGCCGAAGTATAGTGATCTACAGAAGATTTGTACTAATGTACAATGCTATCATCTGTACATTATACACACACAGATGTACACACACGTCTGTATATATGTCAGTTTTGTCTCTACTTCACCAGCAATAGATGTTATTATTTAAGCCATTTTTTACAATTAAGTTTTAAAAGTTCACATATGCTTTTATGTTAATTTTATCTTATTTTATGTTCTGTTTCACATTATTTTTCTTATTTTATGTTTATTCAAGTACTGATTCATTGTTTTTATCTTCTTTTGTGTGCATAGTTTTTGTGCTTGGCCTTAAATTATTTAAACCCTCTTATGAGGGTTTTGTCTTTGCAAATATTGATGAATATTTTCAAAAGTCATTATCAGTCTTAATCATATATGTCGACATCCTGCATGTAAATATTTTACCTTACATGCTTTCTTCTGCAATTAGTCTAGTTCTCTTAATTTTAATCAATATAGCCCCAAATTTTTAACATTGAGTTGCCCATCTGCTTACTTCATGTTTCCTTTACTTTGTGTGTGTGTGTGTGTTGGAGTCTCACTCTGTCGCCCAGACTGGAGTGCAGCCACCGCAGCCTCAACCTGCTGGGCTCCAGTGATCCTTCTGCCTCAGCCTTCCAAGTAGCTGGAACTACAGGCTGCGCTACCACGTCTGGCTAGTTTTTGATTTTATTGTAGAGACGAGGTCTCGCCTAGTTGCCCTGGCGGGTCTTGAACCCGCGGGCTCAGACAATCCACTCGCCTCGTCCTCCCAAAGTGCTGGGATTGTAGGCTGAGCCACCGAGTCCGGCTCCTTTACTTTTAAAAAAAAATGTTATTTATTATTTCTTCAAAGGCAGGATATTTACTGCTGGTTTTTCTCTATGAATACACTTGTAATGATTACACAATAGTCTTTATTCAGGGATTATGGTGTAAAGTAGGGATATAAATTAGGTTTTCTTCAAATTGCTACCAGATTATTCCAACATTATATATATTACAATTCATCCTATCCTTCTTTTTGTAATAATACGTTATGCTGGGTCTATTCTGCTGTTTCACGTTTTCTTTTTTCATCTTTATTTCTATTTCTTTGCAACTTCACTTTGACTTTTTTTAATTAAAAAAGGTAGATTTATTAAAGGAAAGATACGTTGTAAAGGGCACAACAGGCAGGACAACAGCAAGAATGTCTGCTGCCTGCTGTCCTCTTTGACTTTTCATTATTGTTATGCAAACTAATATTCTGTTTTCTAAAAAGGCTGTTTTACTTTATTTGAAATATTTTTAATATACCCACACAGGAAAGACTATAGGTTTTGTGGAACATGAAACTTATACAATCTGGGGGCCCTCTTAAGAAAAACAAGACAAATTGTTTATTCAAAATGTCCAAGTTGCCCCTGTGAGCGGCCAGAGAGGTTGAGGTGTCCTGAAATGTCAGTGTCCTGAGCTTTGTGGCAAACCCACTTCTGTTCCCACCTATTTTATTTTGCTGAATGAATTTACCATCATCTGAATGAGTTATAAGAAAGAATTTTATGTTCAACTGGAATCACATTATATCTATAAAATAGAACACAACGTTCCTCCCCCTTATTTGTCTTTTTTTTTTTTTTTTAACTCTGATAAGTCTTTCTAATTTGGCTTATTCATCTGGCAGCAATTTATTGAGTATCTCTTCAGTAACTTTGCAAGGCTTTTAATAATGATGGTATTTCACATAAGTAATTCGATTTACTGCTATTTCAAATTCTTGAGTCTTTTTATAAATGGGATATTAAATTTCACAATGCTTTTGCTAGTGTTTCCCATGATTAATGACTTTCCTACTTTTTTTCTGTGTATTTTCCTTGTATCTGTCCTCTTCAGAGAGGTCCTTTAAAAAAATTAACCTTTGTACTTTCAATAAGTTTGTCTTTAAGACTTTTTAAGGGGTGGAGTCAGGTTAACTTCAACTAACTATATTTCTTAAAAATCTAAATGTGGCTGTTTCCCTACAGTATCCTATTATCCTTTGAAGTTTTTTTTTAAAAGTAATTTCAATTGTGGTAATAAAAACATATAACATAAAATTTGCCATCTTACCATTTTTAAATGTACAGTTCATTAAGGTTAAATATTATTGTGCATGTTGTTGTGCAGCGGCTCTCCAGAACTTGTTCATCTTGCAAAATTGGAACTCTGTTCCCATTAAACACCAACGTCGCATCCCCCCATTCCCTGGCAACCACCATTCTGCTCCTGTCTGTGAAATGAACTGCTCTAGAAGTGGACTAATCTAGAAAGCTCATGTCAGTGGAATTGTACAGCATTTTTCCTTTTGTGCCTGGCTTATTTCACTTGGCATAATGTCCTCAAGGTTCCTTGATGTTGTAGCAGGTGTTAAAATTTCCTTCCTTTTTGAGGCTAAGATTCCACTGCATGTATAGACCATGTTTTGTTTATCCATTCGCCTGTCGATAGGTTTTCATGTCCTTTGATGGAAGTTGACTCTGTTTCCTGCACAGTCTGGTCTCGTCTCCTCTTGAGCTTCATAATGGTTTTCCCTCCTCTGTGTCACATGCTCCATCACTACTTTCTTCCTCTTCCTCAGAAGATGCCATATGTGTTTTTGGTCCAAGACCCTTGCACATGCTTCCCCTCTGCCCTTGATGTTTTTCCCCATATCTCCGAAGGGCTGAATCTCCTCGGTTTTCAGGTCTCATTTCTTCAAAGAGGCCTATTTAATTCCTTAAATAGATGCCCATCTCTGCCACTTTCTGCCATGCTACCTTTTTAAAATCTTATTTACCACATTTATTATAACCTGCCATTCACCTGCTTATTTATTTCTGCAAGCATCATCTCTGTCTCCGATAAAAAGTAAACTTCAGGCCAGGTGTGGTGGCTCAAGCCTGTAATCTCAGCACTTTGGGAGGCTGAGGCAAGACAATTTCCTGAGTTCAGGGGTTCGAGACCAGCCTGTGCAACTTAGTGAGCACTCGTCTCTACAATAAAACAAAAAATAAGCCGTGTGTGGTAGCATGCACCTGCAGTTCCCTCAACTTGGAAGGTTGAGGCAGAAGGATCGCCTGAGCCCAGAAGGTTGAGGCTGTGGTGGCCATGAGCATGCCACTGTACTCTAGCCTGGGCAACAGAGTGAGACTCTGACTCAAAAAAAAAAAAAAAAGGTATGTTCCACGTGACTCAGATCAACTGACCACTGTGTCTTCAAGCCCACTTGGAAGTCACGTTAACTAGCTCTCCAATGAACTCATTCATCATTAATTCTTTTTGTCCTGTGCTATTGCATTGAGGGAGAAGTTTAAAAACTATAAAAGTAATGAGGAGGGTGGTTATCTTTGTTTTATTCTTGAACTTTAAGGAATCATTCCAATACATCACCATTATATAGAATATAACATCTAAAACAGTAGACTGGGAGCAATGCTCATGCATGTAATCCTAGCACTTTGGAAGGCCAAGGCAGGAGAATTGCTTGAGCCCAGGAGTTCGAGACCAGTCTGGGCAACATAGTGATACTCTGTCCTTATTTTTAAAAAATAGTAAAAAAAAATTAGCCAGGCTGTAGTCTGTAGTCCCAGTTACTAGGGAGGCTAAAGTGGATGGATTGCCTGAGCCCAGGAGCTGGTGGCTACAGTGAACTATGACCCTTGTCACTGCATTCTAGCCAGAGCAACAGGGTGAGACTTCGACTGAAAAAAAAAAAGTAACAAATAAATAAAATAATAGATAAAATAGTATTTAAACATTTTAAGGAGGGATCTTAAAATAGTTTTGCTAGGATTCTGTGATGGATTTATTAATTCTGCTTCAGCATCTATTTGAAATGTTATTTTTTGTTTGTCTATCCAGCCTAGCATGAACCAGCCCCCACAAGAAAATCTGGCTTAGAGACCCTTGCTCTAAAATAATGACAGCCTTGGAGTGTGCCCAGCAGGATCAGTTTTCTGGTGCTGTGTTAGACAATATTAATTGCTTTGTTTGAAATGAGTCACCCTTACATTAAATAACTTTCTAAAATTATTTTGTTATTGACTGGAACAATTAAAACCAGCACACTTTACATATGGCATTTTGTGTGTTCAGCCTCTTTGTTTATAGTTGTTTACAACTGACGGCACAGTTAATGATCTCAGCAACGTTCTTCCATCATGTATGTGATATCCTGTGTGGTGGGAACTTGCCCCATTAGAATGGAAAGGTCTGTGCTGAAAATCTTCGCTTTACAATACATTATGCTCAGCTAGTCCTGCTGCCTAAGACTTCCTGGTTGTCCATTCGGAAATCCTGCCTTTTTTGTGGAGGCAGCACCCCATGATGGGAGCAGTGTCAGCCTCTGAAGTCAGTTCAGACTAGAGTGGGCGTCCTATTAGCTGTATGGCCCTGGATAGGTCATTTAATATCCTGAGAATAATACATGATTACTGGGGGCTTGAAAGGATCAAACACAGAGATAGTGTTTTTGAGCCAGTGGAGGTGTTTGCAGAACAAGGACTTTTATTATTATCATTTGAACCCTTGTTTGCCACCCATTCAGTTTTTAACAATTAATTACCCTAGTAAAAATACACCTCTCTCTCATTTTTTTCTTTCTTCCATTTTTTAAATGTTCTTTTAGCCGTACAGGTTTTTTTCAGTCTAGTAGTATTTGTGCCCATTTAGAATCCACATTGAAACTATTGTTTCAATACATTAACCTGACCCACAGATTGCATTTCAGATTGGAGCCCTTTGGTTATATAGCATTTTCAATAAAATCAGCTAACTTGTTCTGAAACAGACCAAAAAATGAACATAAAATGTCAAGTAGTTGGACTGAAACTGAAATCTCGCTTTAGTCAATGAAAACTAGATGCCGTGGCTATATGGGAAAACCTTGATAAACTAAACATGCAAAGAAGAGTCTTGGTTAATTTTCAAAGAGAGAATCCATAAGGAGAAAAGCTCATCTAAGTGATGACACACTCCAACAGCAGCCTATGCAAGCGACAATCATGGTGCTTTGTCATGGGAATTCACACTTTGTGATGAGCCTGGAGGATGTCCAACCCTAAAGGCAGGGTGTTTGAGTTTTCTAGGGCTGCCATCACGAAGTACCACAGGCTGGGTGACTTAAACAACAGAAATGTATTGTCTGTTAGTTCTGGAGGCTAGAGGTCTGTGATCAAGGTGTCAGCAGGGTTGGTTCCTTCTGAGGCTTCTCTCCTTGGCTTGTAGATGGCTGTTTTCTTATGTCTTCATGTGGTATTCCCTCTGTTGTGTCTTTGTCCTAATCTCCTTTTCTTATTAGGACACTGGTCATATGAATTAGGACTTACAATAATGGGTTCATTTGGTCTTAATTACCTCTTAAATACCCTATCTGCAAATACGGTTACATTCTGAGGTACTGGGGATTAGGATGTCAACATGAGAATTTTGGGGAAATACAATTCTTCTCCTGCCTATTTTGGTGTGCCACAGCCTGTTGGGTTTCTTTCTTGTCCTCTCACCTATGGAGTGAAGTGACCTCTGGCTGCATAATATATTATTCAAATGGCCAATCACCGTGAAATAACAGTGGGAATGCTTCAGTACTTTTCCCAAACTTTAAATCATCAGTGCATGAAGCTTCATATTCTAAAATTCTTTTCCTTTACTTTCTGTAGTTATTTTTTTGGTAGTCTGTAATTTGGATTTACTTATTTTTCTCAAGTGGAGTATTTCCCGAACACAAAATTGAGACTAGATGTTTCTATATTTTATAAAATATGTTATGACTTTATAACAAATTTTAAATATGTAAGTTTTAGGACTCTGAAAAATAATGTAATTCTTATCATTTCTCCATCTATCATGATTTTATTTTCTTTAATTGAAGCAACAATAAGAGGGAGAGAGGTTTTTTTTCACATAGACCCCTATTATGTACAGAAAGTAACCCAATTTAACATTTTGTTTTTTGAATTAAGCTATCAAAGGTAAGGAAGTGTTGGAAAACCAAAGATATCACATATTCTTAATAACAATGCAAATGCAAAACCCAGGCCAATACTAAAAGCTGAGCAAACAAAAACAATAGGAAAGTCAAGTGAATAACATTGACCAACACAGCTATAGACTCAAAAAAAAAGAAGCTTGATTTGGGGAAATTAGAAAGTGCCGCCCTCTGAAATAGAAACTCACAGTGACCAATATACAATGAATGTGCTCTGTTGGCATCTGTAGATGTAGACCATGAACTGGATCATTCATCAGCATGCTGAGGCAGTCCAGTAGTGTTTCCGGCACTGTGCACTAGAGAAAGTCACTTCTGTAAGTAATACACGGACTGAGTGGTGTCTGGGTATGGGGATGCCTGTGTATTTGCCCCTCCTAAAGAGTCAGCATGCTTAATAACACTTTAAGTACTCTGAAAGATCTTACAAGGAAAAAAAGAAAACCAGTTTTATTTCATTTAACCTGATATTTTCTCTTTTTTTTTGAGTTGGAGTCTCACTCTGTCGCCCAGACTGGAGTGCAGTGGCCGCTCCCGGCTACTGCAGCCTCGACCTGCTGGGCTCTGGTGATCCTTCCGCCTCAGCCTTCCAAGTAGCTGGAATTACAGGCGCGCGCTACCACGCCCGGCTAATTTTTTGATTTATTGTAGAGATGAGGTCTCACCAAGTTGCCCAGGTGGGTCTCGAACCTGAGGGCTCAGGCAATCCACTCACCTCAGCCTCCCAAAGCACGGGATTACAGGCTGAGCCACCGAGCCCAGCTTAACCTAACATTTTCTACAAGGGGTCTGACTGCAGGCCTTTCTTTTAGGGCCACATTCATAGGAATTTAGCATAAGCCTCTCACACATACTATTTCATTTACTCCTCATACAGCCCTGCAAAATCTGCCACCGCTAGTACCCACATTTTACAGATGATGAAACTGAACCTAACAGAGATGAAATAAGCTAACTTAATGGAACAGTGAGTGATAGAACCTAGATCTGACTGTTCCCAGTCCTGACGGAGCGGAACCCTGAACACTCCCTATCCAGGCATGCCCGCGGGCTCTTCTGAGCAGACATAGGAAATTCCCAGTTTACATGGAAGGTCCATCCCAAGAGTGGAGATGGACAAACTGGGAGTTCAGTCCTTAGAACTGGTTTTCTTTTCTCTTTTTTTGTTGAGTTGGAGTCTCACTCTGTCGCCAGGCTGGAGTACAGTGGCATGCTCATGGCCGCCCCAGTGTCAACCTGCTGGGCTCCAGTGATCCTTCCGCCTCAGCATCCCAAGTAGCCAGAACTACAGGCACATGCTACCATGCCCAGCTAATTTTTTTGATTTTTGATTGTAGAGATGCAGTCTCACCAAGTTGCCTGGGCTGGTCTCGAACCCTCAGGCTCAGGCAATCCGCTCACCTTGGCCTCCCAGAGTGCTGGGATTACAACCTGAGCCACTGAGTTCGGACAGAACTATTTTTCTTAAGGTCACCCAGTCACTCCTCATCCATTGGCTGGTGCTCACTAATATGTCAATGGGTCAATGGTATAAGTTTTATTTTCCAAATAGGCTTTATAGGCTTTGGGAGAAGATTCAACTTTGTGGACCGGCTGCTCTGAATGCATTGTTCTTCCCAGCAATGAGAGCAGGTCTTCGCAAGGGCAGCACTATGGATGTTCTAGAAGGATCCTTCTTTGCTGTGGGGGGTTGTCCTGTGCACTGTGAGACGCTTGGGAACATCCCTGGCTTCTACTCACCAAAGGTCTATAGCACTCTCCACCCTCTCCAGTAGGTTATATTGACCAAAAATATCTCCAGGTATTGCCAAATGTCCCCTGAGGGGCAGAGTCACCCAGGGAGAACCACTGTGTTAGAGCATGATGTTAATTCAGTTCAGTTAGCCATTTGCATGTCTGGTGAGCACGAAGCAGGCTGCAGCAGCACTCCTCAGTCCTGGATGAATGGAGAACCTTGCAATTCTGAAATTTCACAGAAAGCTGAAACTTAGCAACTGAATCCCAAGACACCTGGATCCGTCAGTAACCCAGGAGGGACCAAAGGTCCCACTAGGATGGTGGAATTGAGGAGAGCTTAATGTTGGACACAACAGCTTCAATAAGAACAGAGTAAGCAGTTCCCTGAACCTGGTAGTTGTATGAAAAGGCTGCCTGAGTGAAGATGCAGCCCATAGGACAGGAACACAGCCTTCCTGTAGCAACCCAGTGTGGAGGACCAGGGAATAATTTCCCCCCATGCTCTCCTCCCTCCTTCCCGTTTTATGCTGTCTTCCTCCATTGGCCAAGTCAACAGGAAGCCAAAAGATGAGAGAGCCTGTGAATATGGAACATATTGGCTCTCATTGTGGAGAAGTTTGCTCCAAATTACTTACAAGCCATCCCAACACCATTTATTATATAATTATTTTCCCCCAAATGGAATGCTTGTTATAGATTGTATTCTTATATAAAAGTCTTATTTTTGCTTATTCTGTTGTGCTGCTCTACACAGCTGTTTTAAAAACTAGTCCCTCATTATTTCAATTATTTGCTTTACGATATGGTTTAATATCTAATGGAGCTAGCGGGGCTAATTTTGCTGCCAAAGTACAATTCACCATTTTCCCTTCTTCTTTCTCCATCTATGTTCCCATGGTGTGTCTTAAATGACTGACAGCCAAAACTTCTCTGATTGCAATGAGCAGATTGCCTGAAGCTTCTGCAATTTTTGTACATATTAACACTTGCCCAGGGTTTCTTTGATTTGCTTTCCTTTTCATTCAAAACAAAAACTTCTGAAAACAGTTCCTCTGCATGTTTGCTTGCATAATTTATTTCATCTTGGATGTATGCATCATTAGTTTCCTCTCCAAATAGAAAACTCTATCAAATTAAAAAGCAAGCACACCACCCCCCTCCTTTTTTCCCAGACCAGAATTTTCGACGGTAGCCAAAGCTTTGTTTGTGTCTCCAGTTCTGTCGTAAGTCTCATTTGAGCAGTGTTGCTTTATTGAGACTTGATGCTTTATCCAGACACACAGTTTTGTTAAATGTTTTGTTTTTAATGAGGAAATTTTAGATTTAATATCTGTAAAGGAAAGTAAGATTTTGGTATTAGACATTACTACTAATCCTTTGGGATGCTTGAAGTATACAACATCTGGGTACAATAAACAATAATAAGGTCTAATCATGTTTTCATTGTTCAGCAGCTTTTTAATAACCTGTCCACAGATTTTGTTTAAATGTCCTAAACAAATAATAAAGTTTCAAAACCACAAGCATTATTAGCTATTATATATCCTGAGAATAATTCTATGGAGTAAAATGGAGACATACACACATGAGATAAAATTTCTGACTGAGAGAGACATTTATCATGGCACATGGGGAAATGCCTAATGAGTTACACGAAAGCAAAAAGTTCAGACTCTTGAAATTTTGATTTGTGATGCATCATGAAGCAGGCACCATGGACTGAAAGGTGATGGTGATTAAGCTCCAACTGGAACCAGTGGAACAATATAAAAAATTCAGTATTCAAGGCTAACTTTCCTTTTTCTTTTTCTTCTTCTACTTTTTAAAAGCATTTTAAACACATTTGGGTTTCACACCATTTTTAAATGTACTATATAACACTAGCAAGAATTCCACCAATGTAGCCATGAGACAAGACCATAATTTATTTGGGAAATTGACCAAAACAAAAATGCACTGCTGGGAAAGGTAAAAAATGGCTTCCCCTTCCTCTTTCTCCATTTGTGGAGCAATTCTGTGTACTTGGCTCTGGCAGGAAAAACAAGAGTTGATAAATTAGGTGTTGCGAGTACCCTCCTGCCAGGTTAGCATGCAGGACCTGTGGCATGCTTTCCCTCTCTGCCTGTCATACTCTTTTTCTCCTTGGGAATGTCAAGAAGCTGTTCAGAAAAATAATTGCTTGACATGGTGGGTGGGTCAAGACCCTTCCCAAGCTATCCAGAAGAAAGAATAAAATACTACATTCAAATATCTGTCTTACAAACACTCTTATGTTTTGTACTTCTCATAATCCCACTGTGTAAACAAGTCAGTCAGTGGGATAAGTCTTACAGGGAATAAAAAGTAGTAATACGTGGTCTCTTTCTTAAAGACCTGTCAAATAACAGAATATTCCTAATTTAAAATTAGTCAGTAATAATGAGATACTGTCTGTGTTTATATGTGGATCAAAGACTACAAAACATATGATGCATTGTTTCAAAGAAAAGATATACATTGGGCTGACATACTCACCATGAGTTTCCCCAGGGACAGTCTGTGTCCTTCTGAATCAAAGTCCTCAGTCTCACTTTGAGTTTTACACTGGTGTTTCCCAATAATCAGATTCAGGCAGAGTACATTCTCCCAAGCAGTTCAGAGAACAGATTTTGTGGCAACTCTGAAAGACACCTGGCTTGAGGGGTCAGGAGCTTCTCCAGAACTGCAAACAAGGACACAGGGACAAACACATCTCTCTCCCTGAAGAGTCATCAAATAGGAAATTGAGAGATATTTGAACAGCATCCCTGGTTTCAAAGAGGGGCTCAACCTGAATAAATATCTCCCCATACTGACAACCAGCATCAGAAGCCATAGAACAACTCTAAAATAGTTAATTCACTCCTTCAAAGAGAGCTAAGGACATTCTTCAGAGAAAAGGGATCGATGAAAACTGAAAAGCATAAGTTTGCATCTAAGTTTGGTTTTGTTTTTAATCAAAGCAGTCAACAGTAGATTGGCTCCTACAGAGAAATGAGCATTTATTACTTTTATAATCAGAAAAAAGTGAAACTATTTGTATTTTGGATTTTAAAAAGAAGGGCATACAACTAGACATAACTTTGTCAAGATTTCAGAATTCCAGAAATACAGGTAACCTGTCAAAACAAAAAACAGACATTGTACTTCCTTGCAGCAAGCAGTATCGGCCATAGTGAACCAGCAACTTCCAAGGAATGAGGGGGAAATACATAATTCCAGCCTCCAATCTTGCCAAGTCTCTTCCCTTCTTGAGGCCACATCATGACAGTCTCAGGAACTGGAAGGGCCCCTGTAATCTCCCGGAATTGAGCAATGATCAAAATATGGAAGGCAACAAATGAGAAGATTAGTCTAAAATAAAAGACAAGATATTACAGTGAATGCGCAAACATTGATAACAAGTCTATAAAAATGCAAAAGCAAAACATATTAAAAAGAAGTGACCTGTATATAAAAGTAATTTAATGACAATTATTTGCGCTTTAAATTCCTACTGACATTACCAAAATCTTGCAAGGATGGTAGTATAAAAGAAAAACATAGTTAGTGACATGCTATTTCATCCTATCTGGGAGAGCTAAAAGATGCAATATGTGCAAATGTTGATGGAAAACAAATATATATATATATACATACATGCACACATATATACGCAAATCAAATGTGAGCATTAATGTTGCTAGTGAAATAAATGGAAAATACATAAATAACAAAGGACAAAAGGAACAAGTATCGCTTAAGCAATATGGCAAAAGGTAGCAAAGGAAATAAATTGGAAACATGAGGGAAATGTAAATATACATTATAAACTAAGACAATAGGATTAAGACCAAGCAAATCAGTTAATATGGCAAAATAAATGTGTTAAACTCTTTTGTTAAAAGACAAACTCTCAGACTATATGAAAACAAATATAAACTTATATCTCCCTCCAAATTATCCCTTTAAAATGTGGGCATCTCCTTTAAAGGCAGATTCTTGGAAAAATAATTTCTAGAAGAGTATGTCCTCCGACATCTGCAGGACAGAGAACATGAATTGACCCATCCGTTTGCATTCACTCAACCAGTATCTCCTGAGACACTGGGTTGGTTGTGAAGAATATGATGGAGAAGAAGACATTGCATCAGCTCTCAGGAGTGACAGTCTGGAGAGGAACACAGATGTGGGAAGAGTTGGATGAAGGACACACATTATAAAGGGAGAAACAGGGAACGCGGGCCAAGTCCCCTCGCCTCAAGCCAAGAAGTCAGTTTGAAGCAGGACAAGGTCATTAAATGACCGATCATCTGTGTCTATACATTTCATTAAAAGTAAGATCAAATAACTAATATATGTCCATGCACTTAAAACGTAATCCATTTTGTGTACATTTCAGCTATTATTATTATTAATTTTTTTAAAAATGTGGATCACTTCCTGGTGTGGACTTGCAGAGTCTGAGTCTCCTACATGGCTCTCCCTGGTGGGTGATACCTGGGAGCTGGTTGAACACAAAAAGGCTCTGAGCTACACATGTGAACTTTTCCCACAGCAGATGAGGAATAAAAAGATCAATGGAAATAAGAATACAAGAAATCACTGCACGGAAGGGGGAATTGAAGCATGACACTGTCAGGGTGGGGGTGGTAGTTGGAAGCATGCAATTACTTTACTTTTATGACTAGTCAGCCATTGTGCCAGATTTGAGGTCTTCTCTCAGTCATGGCAAGGTTTTTAATAATTCTGTGCATTTTCAGAGCCTCTTGGTGAGCCAATCACAATTTCTAACATGTCTCACATCTGTGAAAGTGACTTACGCCTGTCCCTGTTGAGGTCTGGCTTAGGTCAGGTTCTCCCAGAAGCAGACCCCAAGCCTGAGATGTGAGTGCTAGTCATGTATTTGGAGGTAATCCTAGAAAGCATGACAACTGAGTCAGGAAAATGTGGGGAAGGGTGGGAAACCAAGGCAGGGTGTCCTAATAAGCAGGTCACCCCTGTGGGCATTTGGATTCATTCCCACTTCAAACCCTGGAAGGGTATGGAGAACATGCTTCCAAGTTTCCCCCCCTGGGGAGTGGAGAAGCTGGGTATTTACCTAGCCACTCCCTTTCATCATGACTGAGAGCTGGTCAGCCAATCCTGGCCTGCAGCCAGAGAAAGCCCTCGGGCAGAGGTCACAGGGATTTGAGGGTCACAGGCAGAGGCCACAAGCTGCAGTCATGCCTGTGAATGGAGGGTGCCATGGTAACATTTATGGGGCTGTGACAGCATCCACTAAATGGTTATTCCTCAACTCTTTTCTTGTTACCCTCTGCTACTAAGTTTTTCCTTTCATTTCTTTGTTAAATTGGTGCTTTGTGTGATATTCGGCTGTGGTTTCACTCTTAAACTTTCCCTCCGCCCCTCCCTCCTTAAATCCCATTCTACTTCCTTCTTTCCTGCCTGAAAATATTTATTGAATGCCCACTCATTTTAGACCCTGTGATGAAAGATGACTGGACATTTGTGTGCTCAGATTCTTGACAATGTTGCATCCACAAGTGCTGGGAGACAGGTAAGCATAAAACACTGTGGAACATGGAGCTATTGTCTTCTAGCTTGAAAGTAACTGCCAGAAAATTGATGAAGACTCTCCTGAAGAATGGTATAAAAAGATGTGGCAAACTGAGATCTTGAAAGGTGCTAGTTGAACATTAAGTTTGATTATTACAGCAGGTGACAGGTGAGTTGTCGTTCTATGAGGAATCTGCTCCAAGTTCCCATCACTTTCCTGACAAGGAAGTGGAGGTAAGTGGCCTCTGCTGTCTAGGAAGGAAGAGGCCATAGTGTGGGGTCTACTAATGCCTTTTCCAGGGGGAACTCAATTTATCATGTAGGCAGTTTGAGAAAGCTTGAAGGAGGATAGAAGATATGTGCTTCAAACAAAGACCACTGTCAATTCTTCTTAAAAATCCATTTTTTCCAGAGAATGTTCCCTTGAGTGTTTAATCTGCACATCGCATACCATTCTACCAGGTGTTCGGGCCATCCGGAAGCCTTTTGCAGAACTCTCTGTTATTCCTTGAATTCAAACTTCATTGTACATTATAAACCCTGGGGACTGTATTACAGTGGGATTCCTAGGCCCTGCTCCAAGCCAACTGAATCAGAATCTCCACTGGTGGTCCCAGTATTCTTAAGTTCAAGCACTTTTTATACAATGAACTGTGATTTCTCTGGGTTAAAGAAAGAGAACCATCCATCTGTCCAATCATCCATCCATACATTCGTTCACCCATTCACCTTCCCATCCAACCTTCCATCTATCAATTCTACTTTCTTTCCATCCATCTATCCATAACATCCATTTATTCATTTAAAAATATTTACTGAGGGCCTAATATGTGCCAGCACTAGGCAGTGGAGATACTGGAAAACAAAACAAAACAAAACAACCAGGCAATAATCCTGCCATCAGAAACATTGCTTCCTTGTAAGGGAGGCAGATGAACACAAGAAAGATGGGTACATTTTTAGTATGTCAAGAGTTAAGTGTTATGGAAAGTCTAGGCTGGGCTCGGTGGCTCAGCCTGTAATCTCAAAACTTTGGGAGGTCGAGGCGAGTGGATTGCCTAAGCCTGCGGGTTTGATACCCACCCGGGCAACATGGCGAGACCTCGTCTCTACAATAAATCAAAAATGAGCCAGGTGTGGTGGTGAGTGCCTGTAGTTCCAGCTACTTGGAAGGTTGAGGCAGAAGGATCTCCTGAGCCCAGCAGGTCGAGGCTGCGGTGGCTGGGCACGTGCCACTGCACTCCAGTCTGGGCGACAGAGTGAGACTCCAACTCAAAAAAAAAAAGTCTAAAGCTGGGTAGAGGAACATCCAATGTATATGGGGTTGCCGAAATTTTCACAAGAGTGATTGGGAAAAGCTCCTCTGAGAAGATGATATTCGCATTTAAGACTTTGAAAAGGCAAGAGAACTAGCCATGACAATGTGCATTGGGGAAAGAATTCCCCACAGAGAGACCAGCAACAGCAAGGTCTGGAGCAGGCTCTAGAAACAAAGAGAAAGTCAGCACAGCTGAGCTGGGGTGAGTCAGAAAGGAGGGTTGACTGTGAGGTCAGAGAGGCAGGGAGGAGCAGGAATGGAGGCTGTTGGAGGACTTTGGGTTTTCTCTGGTCGAGATGAGAAGGCATTAGACTTGCAGAGTCCTATAATCTGGCTTGGACTTTAACAGCATCACTGGCTGCTCTGTTTAGAATAAACGGAAAGAGGGGGATAGAGTCAGGTAGCCTGCTCAGGAGGCAACTGCAGTACTCCAGGTGGAAGATGCCACATATCACCAGGCTGCCCTAACAAGCTGTGCCTTGCACAATCCTAGGGGGTGCCATTGCACAAGTGTTGTCAGAGTGATGCAATGTGAAGGCCCTGCTTGGCCAGAGAGATGGGGTGAAAAGTGGTAGGATTCTGAATCTATTTGGAAAGTAAGGTGGGAAAGCTCTTTATTTATTTTTTATTATTATTATTATTTTTGAGTTGGAGTCTCACTCTGTCGCCCAAACTGAAGTGTAGTGGCCGCTCCCGGCCACCGCAGCCTCAACCTGCTGGGCTGCGGCGATCCTTCCGCCTTAGCCTTCCAAGTAGCTGGAACTACAGGCGCGCGCTACCACGCCTGGCTAATTTTTTGATTTATTGTAGAGATGAGGTCTTGCCAAGTTGCCTAGGCGGGTCTCGAACCCACGGGCTCAGGCAATCCACTCACCTCAGCCTCCCAAGGCGCAGGATTACAGGCTGAGCCACTGAGCCTGGCGGGAAAGCTCTTTAACAAGGTCCCCTTCACAGCAGGAATGGTATCTTTTATTGTTGTCCCTATCCGGCTCTTCTTCGTAGAGCAGGTTCAGGGTAGAACTCTCCTTTGGATTCTCAAGAAGCAGTGGAAAGGCACAAGTGCTCCCCTGTTTTATTGTCGGTCATCTGTCTCCCAGGAGCCTGGGGAAGACAAAGTGGAAAGTCAGTCCTGTCTCTTTGGAGACAAGGTGCCTATTAATAGAATGTCATATTTAGTCAATGACATTGTAGGAATGTGTAAGTGTTTTCTGAAGGGAAAAACATTTTGTCTTTGATGGATTTTCTGTTTCACAGACATAATTAATCACGTCTTAAGAAATCAATTTCTCTAATAGCAAAAATAATCTATGTTTTGCCAACTGGAAACACCACTTTTACTTAAGAAACACTCTCCCTCTCTTGATTGTACTTCTTGGCGCCAGGAGCAAGAACACTGTTTCTGTGCTCAGATTATAATGATTCACTGAGGAAATATGAACTTCTCAGACCAACAAAGAGCATTAAAATGTTTTTACTTTAACAAAAAGATTCACATTCAGAAATGGATATGACAAATAAGGAGTAAAATATGGAAGAACAATTGTTTTCCAAACTTCAGAGGAATAGACATTTTCTTTTTTTCTTTATAAATTTATTTTTATTATTTTTTAATTTTAAAGATGTGGGGAACAATTTAGGATTAAGTATACAAATGGCCATTGTGTAGGTGAAGTTTGGGCCTCACTTTGATCCCCACTTAACCTGGTTTGAGATCAGATACCCTTATTGATGAGGTGAGCCACCCTCTCCCTCCCCTGGAAGTTTCCTACTACTGTCATGCCCGCCCCCACCCTCCCCTGGCAGTTTCCCACTACCAATCCCTTTCTTATAGTATAATGATACTTGTTCAAGGTCCACTTATGAGTGAGAACATGTGATACTTGGTTCTTTGTTTCTGTGATAAATCGCACAGTATTATAGCCTCTAAATCCATCCAAGTTGCTGCAAAGTTTATAATTTTGTCCTTCTTTATGCCTGCATAATAGTCCATTGTGTATATGTACCAATTTTTTTATCCAGTCCTCTTTCAATGGGCAGCAAGGTGGTTCCATGTTTTTGCTATTGCAAATAATGCTGCAGATAATGCAAATAATGCTATTGCAAACATGCATGTGCAGGTATCTTTTTCATAGAGTGACTTGAGTTCCTCTGGGTATATTCCCAGTAGGGGGATTGTGGGGTCACATGGAAGGTCAATTTTTAGATCTTTTAGGAATTGCCACACTGTTTTCCACAGAGGCTGTACTAGTTTACACTCCCACCAACAGTGTAGAAGAAGTGTTCCCTTTTCACCACATCCTCTCCAGCATCTAGTCATCTTGATCACTCTAGTGTCTCATCTTTATCCTTTCAACTCAAGAGTTCACTGGATTGGTCTGGGTTTCACCTCTCTGGAGAATTCCCTGCAAACACTCTCAAGGTAGAAATATAGGACAATAGTAGGGCTCACTTTATTTTATCCACCTCTTTTTAAAGGATTCAGTGCTCTCTCATTTTATCCATCTTTTCATTGCCCAGTGTTCAGTCTCTTGAAAACTATTGTGTCATATATTTAGTCCATTTTTTGTTTCAGTCACAAGGATGAAGCTCATCTCTGCTCCTTCTCCTCAGTCAGAGTGGCAGTCTTAAATTCATCACTTAATCATTATTTTTGTGTGTGTGCCATGGCCTCATTATTGTATCTCATACAGAGCACAGAAAAGAGCAGGTCATAGTCCTCCCACATGAGCCATCTGGATTTTCACAACATGAAGAACTGGAAGAACTGGCAATTATCTGGTTGACTGACTAGCTGTAGATCAAAGACATCATTTATTGTAAAAATGATTTAATGTTCAGAATAATTTAGTTGGACGAAAGAAATTCTAGTTTAAATTCCATGACAGATTTTCATGTGACTCTGCTCTCTGTGTCACTGGGTTGGTTTACGTGTTTCCAATCATCCCACGGTAGCTTAGCAGAATGGAGCCCAGTAATTAGTCCAGTCATTTTAGCCTTCTTTTTGGAGGTACTACACTGCACCCTCTATGCAATGAATGAATGATTCTGATGATTATAAAAGCTGTTGAAGATCTGTACTAGTCATTTTGCCATTAGCCTTTTTTTTCTTACGCAGTATAATTACAGCTTTATTCCACAAGCTCTAGGGGTATCCAGTTACTT
Organism: Tarsius wallacei; assembly: GCA_963574415.1. Lineage (NCBI taxonomy): Eukaryota > Metazoa > Chordata > Mammalia > Primates > Tarsiidae > Tarsius > Tarsius wallacei. The sequence goes on from CAUYQG010080119.1 coordinate 59,756, forward strand.
TTCATTATTTTATCTTTAAAGATACAGCTAAGTAAGATGATTGCCTGCTCACTTAAAAATATCCTTTTCCTCTTCCCAATCCTCAAATTACATAAACTTTTCCATTCTTAATGCAATGACTTAAACAACTGTTGTGATTTCATAAATGGAAGCATTTGACTACAGGTGGGGATTAATTTGCAAGGGCAGGACAACTGTTGAAAACAAAGAGCCAGTGTCCAAGTAAATATCTCTTGAGAAATTAGGAAATACAAGCTACATTGCATGAGAAGAATTGTTACTGACTATAATGGTTTAAAGAATTCCAGGTGGTCTGCGTGGGTCATAATGCTAGCATTTCATCTTGGAATAATCTTTATTATTCCATTTTTTTAAAGAACTAGTGCTGCTCCTTCAAAGTGCCAGAAAGTTTGTTCATATAGGCCCATCAATTCTGGAGCAACATAATACAAAACGAAAAATGAAAGAGTAATCTCTTGAAAAAGTGTTCCTTTGGTGCAAACTATAGAGATAGGTAAGGCAAGAGAATTTTTGAGGTGATGATGCGTAAAGGAGGCATGCATGATCTGGATCAATGCCTAATTCACCACTTTACTTTCCTCAAGTAGATACATCTCTTGTGTCCACAGTTGAAACTTCAAGACTTTTCTAAGTTTTTTGTTTGTTTGTTTGTTTGTTTGTTTGGTGGGGAAGAGGGAGAGGGATTAAAGTCTTACATCTTTGGTAGAGAGGGAAATCTATGCTGGTGAATCAAGAACAGAGAAGAAGGTAGGGATTGGTGGCTAGGAATAATTAACAGAAGAAAATAGGCTTGGCCCCCATGAACTGCCAAGGTGAACCTTATAACTCACTCTACAGTAGAATGTAGTAAATCCCACTAAACACTCAAACAGCCTGTTCTTTTCTTCAAGACTAGTTTTACTTACCTTTTTATAGCCAATATGTCGCATGCTATATAAACCTTCCGTTACCAATGCCTTAAGAATAAATTCCTAGGCGCATCTTCAGTCTAGTCCCAGCTTCTCTCTCCATTTGTATTTCATGTCTTATCCCTCCAGGCACAGACAGTAGTAATATTTTCCCCAAGCATCATGTAGTAGTTTTATGCTTCTTCTTTCTAATGATCTTTCTCCTACCCAGGACATTTCCCACATTTCCCCCCTTTTCCTCACCAAGTGCACCCTTGTTCCTCCGTGAAGACCCACCTCAAATGCATTTTTCTCTTGAAGCCATTTTCAACTCCCCTATGAGGAGTCACAGCTTCCTTTGTTCAGGCAATACATATCATTGACTGTCACCTCCAGAAACAATGTATTGCACCTCTGCCCTAATATCTAATATCACTGGCACAAAGTAGGCCTTAAGAAAATGCATATATGAAGGGATTAAGCTAAATGAATTGACAAATGGATCTTTTTTTTTCTATTCATAGAGATACCATTCAGTGCTGACACTGTTCAGCATTCACTTCTCTTTTCACGTGCATCAACAGTGCACTGAGCTCATCAATAGGAATTGTTCTAGTTCATTTCCAGAAAGATTTTGCTGCATTGGGTAGTTAGTGTCAGCAAAGAAGCCTTGACATGCTGGTGCCTTTACAGGTTGGATAGAGAGAGTGAAACAAAAGAACAACTACAGAAGCAGAGACCACTGATGATTAGACAATGGCCCCTGACTTGATTCTACAAACAAAAAGTGTCAAAGCAGTGGAAACTGTATGTAAGGGAACAAGGTAATCATGAGCCTATTTATTGACTTGACCCCTAGTCAAAAACATTGTAAAATTGTTTTAGCAGTAATCTCCCAGTTTATTAGTACAGTGACTACAACTAAAGCAACTTCACTTAATAGTTAGATATTATAACTACAACCACCTGGAACTGTAATTCCTTCACTACCCTCCTTCAATATTTCCACTGTCACTTACAGCTCCTCAAGAACAAAAAAATCTTTTAATAGTGGAATTACCAAAATTTATCCATCACGTAATATCCATAATAAGCAACAAATAAATTTTTTTTAGAAACTATTTCTGTTCTTAATGGTTTGTTTAAATAACTGACATCTACCTTCGTTGTCATGGGTATTAGTATATCAAAACTGTGTTTGTTCAGCCTGGTAAATAAATGATATAATTGTGTTTCATATTTTGTTTGTTTCCAAGGCTGAAAGAAATAAATACAGTATGTCTGAAAAATACTGGACCCACAGTCTGCGGAGTAGCTGAATGAATAAAAGTCTGCTTTTTTTTTCTTATCTTTGTACTTTAGCTGAAACAAAGGATGAATTTAAGGTAAATCACATGGTTTTAGTAAAGCTCACCTGGCCCACTATAGACAGATCTTGGAGATCAATCCTCCTAACTTCTGTCTTGGCCTTTTCAGACTATTGTTACTTCTCACATGCCCCTTTAAATAGAGGGAAGAGCAAAAAATGCCTGAGACAACTGTGAAATATTTTGCAAGATTTTAATATTACTAAAGCAAACTTTCATTCTCTTTGTTTAGTGGCCAGCTGTAGCTGACACAAATATATAGTTGCTAGCTGTGAGCCCGCCCTGAGCATAAGATTTTATATAAGGATTTATTTATGGCTAATTTCTTTATCTTTATATTGAATATAATACTTGCTAGTATCTTTCAGCTTGTAATTATTTTGCTTCACATCAAAGAACAGCATTAGAAATTAAAGCCCATTCACTGTCGTGTGTGATTCATGGCCTACGTTACAGATCTTATAAAAGATGTTCATTTTTCTTTTTTTTTTTCTCAGACCTCCTCCCTTCTTCCTTCTGTTCCGTACACTCTTATACTTCCACTTCACATTGTTCAGTTCTTTGGACATTAATAAACTATACTTATATCTATCAGCAATATATAAATGTCAAGGAAATAAACTTTTTCCTGCCCACTAGCCTGATTCATAACTCATGGAACCTCAGTTGCTTTGGTCCTCAGCATAATCTTTTATTATTAGATTGTTTATGCTGACTTCCTCAAGTCCTTGCTGAATGAGAACGACAGTCATGGTACCAAGATGCTTCACTTTCTTCTCTTTATTGTGGAATCCTATAGCACTGTGGAACTTATAAATAATTGAGTTATTTTTAAACCACTGGATGTTTTCCAGTCACTCTATTTCACACTGGATTAATTATGTAAGAAAACCGAGTTGTTCCTCACCAGTGTTACAACTTTTAAAAACAACATGCTGTTTAAATTCAGGTTTGGCAACTCAGGCCTGAGCCCCCCCCAAATTTATGGCACCACACCCACAGCATAATAAAACCTTTAGTGGTCCTTTGTCTTTTAGCTTGCCTTCTATTTTTTCTCAAGGGTGTTTTATGCTGGAAGATGCAAACAAAAGTTGTCCAGATGTTATTTGTATCAGAGCAGGATTTCAGTCCAGCTATCTGTGGTTGCAAATGTTTATTTTAATGGGTTATTGTGCAATCCTTGCTGTGTAGACCCTCATGGCCTTATATGCATGTTCTCAGCAATGCCAGGACATTGTTTTTAAAAATATATCATTTTAGTCCACTTGAATGATTAGTAGTCACTAGGGGAGCAAAAAATGTAACACCTGTAGAAACACAGAGAGTATATTAGAGAATATTTTTGCCAATGCCCCCATGTTGACACTGTGCAAACTGCCTGATTATGAAACCATGGCCAGTGAGCTTTAGGTAAGCGGGAGGAAGGTGTGGTTCAAGCCCTAGCAACAGTCCCAGACCTCTGAGACCAAGTTACATGACTGCAGTAAACATACCAAGGGTGTCGGAAAAAAGACCAGCTGCTGCCCCATGCAGTTTGATGGAATGAAAGAAGAGCTAGCTTAGCTAAGTGACCATAGTGTGATCAGCAAGTTTATTTTAGCTATTACAACAAGCACGGGGCTGGGCTTATTATTCATTTTTAGAATTCTAATAAAATCTTAACTGATGTTTCTTTAATGCTAAAGTAAATTGTTTACCCTGTATCTAAAAACATGTATTATACCCTATGCACCAATTTGCAGTGGGGAATTTCTATTCCCTAAAATTAATTTTGAAACTAAATTACATCATGTGGAAATGGATTTGATTTTTTAAGAAAGTGCTAAATTTTAGAATTATTAGCTTTCTCTGAGAACTTATTTAAAATGAAAGGATGCTTAGAGTAACCATGTTAAGGATTCATTCATGGTTATAAAAAACACAAATGAAACAACACACACATTTAAAAACTCTTAAAATTTAAATGTGATGCTAGAAAGGAACCCTAGGAGGAAAATTATTTTTAGACATTTAACACCAAGGAATAATACAGCCTTACACCAAAGACTTTGTTAAGTACTTTTGATTGACTTTGTAAGCAGATGCTAAAATACTTAGTTGAAAATAAAAGCTGGAGACAGTCTTTTATGAATCCGTTTTAAAGTAAATTAGATGTTGCTGTAGGTTTCATACAAATAAGCAGGCCTGGTAAGTTTTGGTGATTGGAAAGAGATTAGAGCTTATATGAGAAAAATTATTTTCATATTTTGGAGAGAAATAGATTTTAGGCTATTTCACGATAGCATGTATATGTCAGTCAACATCATAATAATAACACTGTCCCACTTCTGTCTGATAGTGTATAGTGTAGAAAATACGTTGAAAATGAACTCATGTCTTTATAGCCTTGCCTATCTCACAGTGTCATACTTTCATCGTTCTCCAGAGTCTGAAATGTTGTCATGTACCAGACTTGTCCTTCACAGTTGTGCACACGGTGCTATTTCTGTGAGACACTCCCGCATGTACTCAAATGGTTTTTTGGTTCAATGGATCAAGAGCTAGAACACAGACAACCCATACACACTAGTCATATGTTGCATTAATATCCCCAAACACAGGATTTACGTAAAATGTCAATGTCTTAATTTCTCTACTAAGATCACATACAAGAATTAGCGACACGTTTGTGGCTAGAGACAACACTAAGAGAGGAAAAGTATACTGTTATTTTCTTCTTTCTGTCCAGGAGAATCTATCACTGCAGCCAAAGACCAGGTAACCAGAATGCTTGGTGTCTTAGTTTGGGTTTTCCCAGAAGCCAGACCAGAGATAAGGATGTGAGGACAAGCAGTTTATTTGGGAGGGGCAGGAAACACTAGCTGAGGGTGGCAGGGGAGAGGCCCAGGGAAGTGAAGTCATCCATTAAAGAGTGCTTTATTCAGTCAGCTATCACAGTGTGTGGCTGGAGTTTAATCCTGCAGGGGACCTCAGGGATATTGTGTAAAACACACACCTCACAATGACCCCCATCTAAGAGGTGAGAAAGCTGGGATATTTACATGCCACCTCCTGAGACTCCTTGAATGGAGGGTTATTGGATAGGAATGGGAGAGGAGAGGAATGGAGGTAGGGGTGGTAATGAATACCTGGTATTTCTGGGTTGTCATGTGTGCAGTCTTCCTCAGTCCAGAAACAAAATCCTCAGGTGTATAAGTGCAAACGATGGCAAGGCGGACATTAGTCAGATCACACAGCAAGGTCTGCAGAATAAGGGTTGGGCAGTAAACAGTATCTGCTACATTTGAGAAATAAGATATTCTAGGATCTGAGGTTTCTAAAGATTTAACAAAAGTGAGTGTTTTGATTCATGTTGTTAAAATTACTCTAAAATATCGTTTTATTTTTAAAACATGATCTCAAATGAACTGACTAGGGAATATAATATATGCCCTTCTTTGCGAGTTCATGACCAAATGCTTCTCTGGTTCTTATTGTGATCATCATTTCTCAAGGAAGAATATCCTCCATACAAATGTCCACGATGTAGGGGAAAAAAGATGACAATGTACTAACAACAAATAAATATTTCAACAGTTTGCTCAATTTAGGTTGAAAATTTAAAGCAAAACTTGTTTCTTGAGATATGCCACATTCCATTAAAAATAAACTATAGCAAGACATTAAAAAAATCCACCTGTAATCCCAGCACTTTGGGAGGCCAAGGCAAGTGGATTGCCTGAGCCCATGGGTTCGAGACCAGCTCTGGAAACTTGATGAGAGATACCACCTAACTCCAGTCAGGATGGCTATCATCAATAACTCAAAAAACAACCGATGATGGAGAGGATGTAGCGAAAAGGGAACGCTGTTCTAGGTTCTACACTGTTGATGAGAGTGTAAACTAGTACAGCCTCTGTGGAAAACAGTGTGACAATTTCTAAAAGATCTAAAAATCGACCTTCCATACGACCCCACAATCCTCCTACTGGAAATATACCTGGAAGAACTCAAATCGCTCTATAAAGAAGATACCTGCACACATATGTTTAATCGCAGCTTTGTTCACAGTAGCAAGAACATGGAACCAACTGTACTGCCCATCAAAAGAGAACTGGAATCTCTATCCTGTTCCATTGGTCTATGTGCCTGTTCTTGTACCAATCCCAGGCTATTTTGATTACTGTAGCCTTAAAGTTTGAAGTCTGGAAGTGTGATACCTCCTGTTTTGTTTCTTTTGCTAAGGATTGTTTTGGCTATTCATGCTCATTTATGTTTCCATATGAATTTCTGTACTGTCATTTCCAGGTCTGAGAAGAATGATGTTGGTAACTTAATGGGTATTGCGTTGAATCTGTAGATTGCCTTTGATATTCACAATAGCAAAAACATGGAACCAACAATGTTGTCCATCGAAGCTGGACTGGATAAAGAAAATGTGGTACACATACACAATGGAATATTATGCAGCCATAAAGAAGGACAGATATATGGACTTCGCAGCAACTTGGATGGATTTGGAGTTGATCAAACTCAGTGATCTATCACAGAAACAAAGAACAGAGTACCATATATTCTCACTCATAAGCAGACCCAGAACAATTATAATACTATAAGAAAGCATTTGGCAGCAATGGGAAACTGTCAGGGGAGGGGGTGGTGGGTGGGACTGGCAGTTGAGGGAAACTGCTAGGGGAGGGAGGAGAGGGGCATACCTCATCAACAAGGGTACCTGCATAATCAATGTTCGTACACCTAACCCTGAATTGCACCCCACATCTTTATAATAATAAGAAAAAAATAATAAGAAAAAAGAGAACTGGATTAAACAAAATTTGGTACATATACTTGATGGAATATCACGCAGCCATAAAGAAGAACAAAATCATGAACCTCACAGCTACCTGGATGGACTTGAACAATTATAATACAATAAGAAAAGGATTGAGCCGGGCTCGGTGGCTCAGTCTGTAATCCCGCGCTTTGGGAGGCTGAGGTGAGTGGATTGCCTGAGCCCGCGGGTTCGAGACCCGCCTGGGCAACTTGGCGAGACCTCATCTCTACAATAAATCAAAAAATCAGCTGGGTATAGTAGCGCATGCCTGTAATTCCAGCTATTTGGAAGGCTGAGGCGGAAGGGTCACCGGAGCCCAGCAGGTCGAGGCTGCAGTGGCTGGGAGCGGCCACTGCACTCCAGTCTGGGCGACAGAGTGAGACTCCAACTCAAAAAAAAAAAAAAAAGAAAAGGATCAGCAGTAGCGGGAAACTGCTGGGAGTGGGTTGAGGAAGCGGAATTGGCAGTATTGGGAATCTGCCTGGGGGGAGCACACCTCATTAACAAGGGTACCTGCATAATGAACATTTGTATGCCTAACCCTGAATTGTACCCCACATCTTTAAAATAAAAAAATTTAAAATAAAAAAATATAGAAGTACAACATCCCCCCCCCCCACCCAAATTAGCCAGGCGTGGTAGTCCATGCCTGTAGTTCCAGCTACTTGGAAGGCTGAGGTGGAAGGATCGCCGGAGCCCAGCAGGTCGACGCTGGGTTGGCCATAAGCGTGCCACTGTACTCCAGCCTGGGTGACAGAGTGAGACTTCAACTCAAAAAAAAAAAAAAATCCCAGAAAGCTGTGCAAAATTTCTTTTTGTGAGTCAAGATTTTATTATGACTGCCAAAAAACAAAAAACAAAAAAAATGCAGTCATTAATTCAAGCAATCATTTACTTATTTAACCAACAAATTTTATATACTATTTACAATGTATCAGGGAACTATAAAATGAATAACAGGAAGGTGACCCAGGCCAATGGACAAGGTCTTTGGCATAGTTGAGAGCTGATACTGAAATCCAAGTCTGTCTCTTTCTAGTTAGGAGACTTTGAGCATGTTAGTTCCCCAAGCCTCAATTTCCTCATCTGGAAAATAAGATTTAATGAGATTACGTATGAAAAGTACTTAGGAGTATGCCTGGCATGTTTTAAGCAATGATTTTAAGTCATTTTTATAATGGTGGTGATGAAAATGCTAGGATTGCTGCCATCAAAGTCTTTGTAATCAACTAAAGGGGGCAGATAGACACACATATGTAACACAGAACAAAACATGCCTAGCATTACGTATCACAGAGGATGAGAATAATTAGAGAAGTATTATTTGAGGAAGTGGAATGGATAGGTGGTTCTTGGAAGAGAGAAAGGTTTCTGACAGGTGATGACAGGGTTCAGTTTGTGGGGTGATGTAAGTAAGTCAAAGCATGGAGTTCTAATGGACCTGGTGTGACTGGAGCACTTGAGTACCAGTACCTGAGGCAGAACACATGTAGCAGCTAATCTCTTAATATTGGAGCGTAAAATGCCTCAGCTTTTGGAATCTTCCTTTCCCATCTATCTTTCCTCCTTAAAGTGAACTTATCTACTGTCCTTGACTTTAATACTATCAGTTTACTGTTGAGCCCAAAATTTAGGTTGAAGAACTCACATTTAGGTTTCCAGTTAATCTCGCTTCCACGAACTTCATTTTGTTTTGTGTTTATATACATCGATTTCAATATCTAACAGCCATCTCACAGTTAACATGTACAAAACTCAATTCTTCATATTTCCTTCTGAAACCAAAGGATTCCTTATAGTCTTTCCCAGCTCACTTAGGGGCGACTCCATCCTTCTGATCGTTCCTGTTCTAAAGGGCAGTTCAAGCCCTCATCCATTTCATCAGCAGATCTGTTGTCTCAGTTTTCAAAATAGGCTTATGTCCAGCATATGACCTCTTCTCACTTCTTCTACTATTACCATACCATACTGGTGTCCTTCCTGGATTATTGCAATACCCTCCAAATCAGTCTTATGATTTCCTCCTGAGAACTTGAAACGTTTCTTCCCAAACAGCAGCAAACTTAATTCTGTTTGAGCATGTGATGGCATATTACTCCTCTTCAAAACGCTGCAGGCTTCCCCACACCCTGCCATTCCATCCAGAGTAAAAGCTCAAGTCGCCGCAATGATAAAGAAAGCCTCTCTGGGTGATCTCACCTTTTACCTCTGATCTAATTTCTTTAGTTATTTTCTTCTTGAGTTTGTCATTTCAGTTATACCAGGTTATTTGTTATTCCCAGCCTGATGTCTTCATTCTGCCTATTTCCTCTGCCAGGAACATTACACCTCCAGCCATTTTCATGGTGAATGTCATTACCTTCTTCGCGTCTTGCTTAAAGTTCATCTTCCTTCATCACATCCTGGTTACAAAAACTCTGCTCTATTTGTTTTTCCATATTCTTTACTGCCCTGTAATACAATATACTATTTAGTAATTTTATTTGATGTTTCTCATCTACCATCCACTAGAATATAGCTCCATGAAGACATTGTATGTTCTGCTCAGATGTTTCCTAAAGGAGCGGTTGGCACGTGTAGATGTTTAATATGGAAAGAACAAGAGAATCAACGTTCTCTCTTCTTTCTTTTGAAATATGCTTTTATCTCATTAGCAGAAGTGGAGCACAGTATTCCTTATTATTTAAAGGGTCTTAGACACAATTTTGATCATCTTTAAAGGTTCTCTCCATTGGAAAATGAGGTATGATACAAAATAAAGAATTATTTAGTCTATAATTTGAAAAATTATTGCATTTAGATCCATGTTAGAGAAAGAAAACCTAATAACATATTGAGTAACTTCAATATGGCCAATATTGTATGTATTATTTCATCCAAATTCACAATAACATCGTGAGTGTGTGTCATCTCTGCTTTAATTATTTTAAAACTAGATTTCAGAGAAATTGAGCAATTTCCCAATATTCACACAGTAAATGGAGTGATCTCAGGTTAGAACCTAGGTTTTTCTGATTCCATAGCTCTTACTAATTGGCCACCTTGACTGATAAATTAGTATCTATTATGTAGATATGAGAAAAATTGAAAGTGTACAAAAGTCTCTGAACCTAACAATTGAGAAATAAATGGTTTTTAATGAACATATACACTCATATCCAAGATATCTTATCACATTTTTAATATTTATCTTACTTTTATACCACTCCACATGGAACATCATAGACGTAAAGAAGCCTTCATTACCGACAAACAAGGAAATGAGAATTGGGCATTCCTATAGAAAAAGCTGTTTAGGAAGTTATAATTACTAATTATTCCAAAGATGTGTGAACCAGAACCACTTTGGCACATAGATGCACATATTTTGTCAAGGTGCTGTATAAAGTAGCACCTCAGGAAGTTTACTGACTAAAAGTAATCTTTGAAATATTTAGATGCTTATTTGTAATTTTTCCAAACTTTAGTTTGAATTTTCACAAGAACATGTTATTCTTGTGCCAGTTTTAAAGCAAAATGTTGGCTTTTTTGTAATATCTTTTCCATTCTCTTGTAACTAAAATTCATGTTCTTAAAAGTTTACTTCACTCCTTTCTGTATGTATGTCATTTGTATTATGAGGCAGAAGCATCTGCTTAAACATCTCTCATCTCTCAACTGATTATATTTTATTTATTTCAAGTCCAGATTACTAATTTGTGTCATTTTCATTCCTCTCTGCTGGATAAGTCTTATTTTCCTTTTTCAATGCAGTCAGTAATTTCTGAGGAAGGAAGCATTTCAAGTTCACTAAAGAAAAATATATTTTATGTTTCCTCACTTTATTTTTCCCAGTCTCCTATCCACCTAACAAGTCTAACAAGAAGTTACAGTCCCACAATCACCATATGCACAAATTTAGAGGCATATAATCTCATGAAAAGAGAACTTTGTCCAGAGAGTTCTTTCATTTTATAGGGGAGAAAGTGAGGTCCAAAGAGTTTAAATGGCTGCCCTAAGAGCATGCAACTAGGAAGTGACTGAGCCAGGATAATTCTCATCTCATGTATTCTCTTATGTGTTAGATTATTTTATTTTTTGAAAGTAAGGGGGCAACTTCCTCAGGTCCCCTCCCACTGTGGGTGCTTTTCTGTCCTCTCAAAAAATCCTGCTTTAGAAAAAAGAAAGTAAGAAACTGATACTATAAAGATAACTTTGTACTACTATGCTCACAAAAATGTTGGGGCATTAAGTATTATTTAGGACTTATTTTAATTTGTGACGTTTCCCCCAAATGAGCATATTAGCACCTTGCAGTTTGGAGCTGCAAAAATGTTTCCTTCTGAAACTTTATGTTTCTTTGAGAAAGTTAGCATCTGAAAGAAGAAATTCATTTCCTAGTTTCCAACTAAGAGTCAATGTGATATTCTACATAGATTTTCTTCTTTTTTAATCTTTTTATGTAGTAAACAAAATTCACAGTTAGCTTCATATGCTTTCCTATTTAAACCATACAACAGAAAGTAGGTAAAAAAACAAAACAACAACAAAAAACACAAATTAGATAGCAAGATTTCCAGTGAGATAAGTTTGCCATCCTTAGTTTATCTTCTGCAGCTGAGCATGCATGAAATACTCCACCTGCTTTTCTAGTTGCCATGGTGTAATGCAATTCCACTGAATGAGCCTGTTAACCTAACCTTCAATTTGCTGGGGTTTGAACTCTGAAATACAGCTTTGCAAACATAGTTTAATAGCTGGTATAAGGGCTTCTTTTGAATTTTTAATAATATGAATTAAATATTGCTAGAGATGCTTTTTGAGACTTTTAAAAGTGATCTAATGTATAGAAAGTCAAATATAGATAAGCCTGAAATGGCTGCAGCACAAATAGCAGGGTTGGAGACACCACAGACCAAACACTGCTTGTCACATTGAGATAGCAACCACAAAACAATAATTAAAAATTGCATCTTAAGCAATTATAATATTATATTACAATGTCTTCATATATTGTGTAGTTGACTTCAGATAGGTATTAGTCAAATAAAGGGGAACATGGACTTAAAAGTTCTAGTGTTTCAAAACTCGAAATTGGTACCTAGACAAATCAGAAGACAATCAACACACTAACAGACCATTCACTCATTACTATAGAATTTCATAAAAACTGCAAGTTTTGTTAATGCGGTATATTTTAAATAATAAGTTTTATGTGAAATTTAGCTAATGGTGAAATTAGAGGGGCTTGACCAACATTTTAAAAATAATAAAACAGAATAGAAAATGTCAGAATATATTTCATTTGATACAGTTAAGTTATTGTGTAAAGTTTTGTCTTAGCTATATGGGTTTGCATGTTTTGTGTATTGAATATTGTTGCAAAATATGTGTGTGCGTGCTTTTTTTTTTTCTTTTTTTACTCTAAGAATAGTTTGACAAATATTGGTTCAGGATATTTGAATTCTCTTAGGGATATATCTGGCACATATAATCAGGCATATACAGAATAATAACACTGAAATATAACAAAGTTTAGCTTTTTAATAACTTCCAGAAAAATGCCCAGACTAAGACAATAACCTGTAAGGTAAAGTATTTTGTTGGGAGAAAAAATACTTAGTATTAGCATTTGCTGCTCTTTAAACTATAAACACGTGTGAGCATGCATTTTACCTAAACCTTTTCTTTATTATTTCTTTTAGCATGGGCTTTCTTACATACTAAAAGTTTCAGTGAATAAATTCAGTACACCTGGATATATTCTTTCTTTACCATGTTAGCAGATTGCTGCTTTCGTGTATAAGACAGTGTCATGTTGTTTATTATTTTAGGTTTATACACTTCATAAAGTATAAGGACAATTATTAACCAGCTAGAATCATTTGAGCAAAATTCAGAGAAAAGATAATTTTAGTTAGAAACAACCCAGAAAATCAGGACATTAGCTGCAATGAATCATGAAAAGGTAGTTCTAATTTATAGCTCCGTGAATTCTCTAATGGGTTAATTCCCCAGAATTATACACGATGCAGTTTACTGTTGGTTGTCTGGATTTGCACAGCCAAGCTTTCTTTTCATAAACAGAAATATGTATTTATTTCTTTTGCCCACTCCACCTCTTTTTAAGAATGAATATCTGTGAGTAATGTGGGTCATGTATTAGTGATTTTAAAGATTGGGGAAAAAAAGTGATGTACTCTTGCTTCAGAAACACTACAACTCTTCTTTCCATACTTACTGAGAATCTGTATTCAACTTATTTTACTTTCTGAGTCTTCAGTTAGACTATTGAGGAAAAAAAACCTTTATCTTTGTGGCTAAGTATAGGCTTTATTTATATCTTTATAATTTGATATGAACTGGACAAAACCAGATACGTACAAAAGAATAAATAAAGACAGTTCAGTTCATAGAAAGGGATCAGGCTTGGCCATAACAAGGAAACACACTGAGACAATGATTCAATAACTGATATGGCTCATTGTGGTGAGGAAATAAGGCAAGAAGTAACAGAGGAGAACAGATCTTGGATAGCTTTTGAATACTTTTCTTGCCATGTGATGAAATGGTTGCTTAAAGCAGCTGGCTGCATTTAATTATTTTTATTTCAATTTTATTTTTTTAATGTGGTTACTTCATAGACACATTTATTTTCCAACATCAGCTCCTTAGTAGTATAATATAGAATGCCTCATTAGCAATGGAAAATGGGCTTAAGTTTGGAGCAGGAATGTTCTGAATAATGTTTTTAGATGTGGAAGAAGTTAGCAAGAGAGATTATAGAAACTCTCACTTCCCCCTGGAGATCTTTAAAACAAGTAAAAACTTTTTTATTTAATCCACAAATTTCACATAAGATCTATCCTAATTTACTGGTGCTGCCTTTGCTTTACTAAGTTCTCCCCCTTTGTTCTTCCTTCTGCTGCTTTTGCTTGGGGAAGCCTCATGAGAGCACAGAAATATGCTTTAGCTGGAGGGAGGATATGGGCACTGCTCTAGCAAATAGAGTGCCTACGTTGCATTCTACTTCTCTCCAGTTTCAATCTAGTTTTCACATTTCTCATTTAAGGATGTTGGATTAGTGCACTGGTTTTCAAAATATAGTCTCTGAACCAGCAGTATTAGCAGCACCCTAGAACTTGTTAGAAACGCAGGCTGGGCACGGTGGCTCACGCCTATAATCCCAGCACTTTGGGAGGCTGAGGTGAGAGGACTGCCTGAGTCCAGGGGTTGGAGACCAGCCTGGGCAACTTGGTAAGACCTCATCTCTACAATTAATTAAAAGAAAATTAGCCAGGCATGGTGGTGCACGCCTGTAGTTCCAGCTCCTTAGAAGACTGCGGAGGAAAGATCATCGGAGCCTAGCAGGTTGAATCTGCAGTGGCCATGAGCATGCATGCCACTGCACTCCAGTCTGAGTGACAGAGTGAGACTCCGATTTAAAAAAAAAAAAAAAAATTGCAACCTCGGTCCCAAGCCAGATCAAATGAATGAGAAATTGAGATTTCAAAGAAATGTTGAACTTCTCTGCACATACAGGTATGTCATGTTCTATCATTATTGGAAGAACTGAGCAACTCAAATCCCACCCCCCCAAAAAATGGTGAAAACAACAAGACAACTACAAGAACAGACAAAATTTCTGGCAGTGTCCACTGTCCAAGAAGACACACATACTTGTTTAAACCAAAAGAACCAATTCATCCTAGATGGCTCAGACATGGCTCATATACAAAGAGTCAACAAATTCAGTCAACAAATATTTGTTGGCTACATGGCATGTGCCATGCACTGTGTTAGGCACAGAGGACACACTGTGAAGATGGCAGACGTGGGACAACTATACCCGGTTCTTGATGGAGACAAGGATAAAGGATTTCAGTAGCTGAATCAGGCAATTTTTCTTTTTTGGCTGCTGATGCCACCAAAAAAAGTTTTTATATTTCCAATAGTTTATACCCTGCAGGTGGAAAAGCCTTTCCTACCAGAGAGGATGGTTACAACACCCCTGATGAAATTTCCTCAGCCTGACAGTATGTTTACTAAGAGTGCTATCTTTAGGGCATTCTAAAGAAAGGCAAAATACAGTACCAGAAAGCATAGCAGCTGAGACGTTTGCATGTGCCTTTAACTCAGATCTGAAGGGTAAAGCTGAAGCATCGGCCGCAGCTGGAAGAATGGGGGGCAGAACACTGGCAATGGGCAAAATGGTTATTCATTTCCTCTCTTGTGATCTTTCATCTTTCATTTTTGTGAATCTCAATACATAGTTGAGACTTTTCCCAGATTCACAATCAACTCTGATTATCTGCCTTCTCTCTCCACTTTTCCCTTTTTAGTTTCTTGGATGCTGTTAGAGGAAAAAGATAAAAACTATCTGGCATGAAACATTCTTGCCTTTCTTTCCTTACTTCCTTCTTTCTTTCTTTTTTTTTTTTTTCATTTTTTTTAGGTCACTTAGTATTTGTTTAAGGTTTGAGAAAAAGAAGAGAATAAGAGTGAGTGATAAGAAGAGGCAGAAAGTTTTGTTTCTCTTCAAATATGTTTTTCATCTCTGACCTCATTTAAAAACTTGCAGTGCATTCAGACATAATATTTATATAATTCTAAGCAGGTAGTGATTCTTTTGGTGACAAAATTATTATACAGTGTTTATCCCTGTTTATGCTCCCATGGTTTCATAGCTTTTTATTTTCCTTGAGATTTAATACGTGTGGACAATTTAGTTTGAATGAACAGCCTAGCAACAGTTTGATTGCTTTAAGCTACTCATAACTTTTTGCTTACCTGAGCATCAACTCTTAAATTCACTATAATTATTCTAATCCTCTGTATGAACACAAGATCCACATAGTTGTTGAGGATTTACTAAGTGCAGGATACTGAGAGGCACAGCTTGGGCTACAGCCTAAAAGTTCCATAATCCCTGAGGTTAGTTTCCTCTTCATCCTGCACAGAGGTTTCTGGTGGTCTGCTGTGAGTCTTACTCAGTGAAGCAATTTATCAATAAATTAAATATAGACCAAAAGTGATGTAGTCAGATTGAGAAAAAGCAAAAGCTTGAAAGCTGCGAGTGAGAGTTGATATATCAAAAGACAGAATCACAACCCTGTCCCCCGATTTCCAACCCCACAGACTGAAAGATGTTGACAAATGCTAAAAGACTGAAGTGATAGGCTAACTCTAAATATATATATATGATAGAAATAATTGTAAGACTCTACACCTGGATTCAAAAGCAAAATACACAATAATAGAACTGGAGGTGACATGACTTAGTAACAGCATGTGTGAAAGAGTATTAGGCATTTAGTTGACAATAAGCTCAGTAGGAGTCAACAGTAATGTGGCTGCCAAAAAGGCTGATGAGCCCCCAGGCTGCATTAAGAGAAGTTTTGTGCTAGAATAAGGGAGATAATGGTGCCACCCTCCCCCCACCGCCGCCACCACTTGGAGGATGCAGTCAGTCTTGTGGGCCCCACCTGCACCCATTTGCAGAGAATGGTGACAATTAAAGAAGTATGAACTATGGCATGCAAGGAAAAGTTGTGGAAAGTGATAAGGTTTACCTCTAGAAAAGTTTTACAGAGGACAGGGTGCCTTGAATAATAGACTTTTCAAAAATGAATTAGAGTTACTCTGTGTGATCAAGAAGAAGAAAGAGAACCGCAGTGTAGATGCCTTGGAGGGATGAACTAGAAAAATAATATAAGCATTAATGTTGAACAGATCTAGCATGGAACGCTGGCTGATAAAGCTACTCTATAAGCTTAGACAAGTTTATTTTTCCTTCTTCACCTCTATTTTCATATTCATTTTATGAAGAAGATGACCACCTTAAAGATATGATGTGAGGATTAGAAATAATGCACTCAAAATACCAAACACAGTGCTTATCAGGGTATGTAGTCACAATCTACAGCAGCCATGATAAGAGTCAGAGATATCTAAAGTATAATAGGCAACACTGGGATGATGACAAACCTTCGCCACCTCACAGTAGTAGGCATGGTACCCAATGGATTGTTTTATATCCCTTATATCCCTCCATCCCTCCCTCTTTTAGCAGTGCCCATTGTCTGTTGTTC
The DNA here is from genome assembly GCA_963574415.1 of Tarsius wallacei. Lineage (NCBI taxonomy): Eukaryota > Metazoa > Chordata > Mammalia > Primates > Tarsiidae > Tarsius > Tarsius wallacei. The sequence continues at coordinate 76,914 of CAUYQG010080119.1, forward strand.
CAGTCCTGTGCCCAGTTGTGCCCCATATTTAGTGCCCACTTATGAATGAGAACATGGTATTCAGTTTTCTGCGATGATTCACTTAGAATGAGGGTCTCTAGTTGCATTCATGTTGCTGCAGAGGACTTGATTTTGTTCTTCCTTATGGTTGTGTAATATTTCATATTGTATATGTACCACATTTTCCTTTATCCAGTCCACCTTTGATGAGTGTGTGAGTTAGTTTCATGTGTTTGCTATTGTGAATAGTGCTGCAATAAACAAATAAATGCAGGTGTCTTTTTTTGTAGTGCAATTTGTGTTCCTTAGGGGATATTCGCAGAAGTGGAATTGCTGGGCCGAATGGTAGCTCTACTTTTAATTCTTTGATAAATCTTCAAACTGCTTTACACACACACACACACACACACACACAAAATTATCCCTTTTGAGGTGTTCATAGACTGTTCAGAGAAGGCCGCGAGGGTCATAGTCTCAGCATATTTACTCATGAAGGAGCCCAACTTATGCTAATATTAGGAATAGAAAGCAAAGATAGCTATACTGTAAATATTATCATAAAGACATTCATAAAGATATCACCAATTCTTATTTTCTCCCAAAGAATTGACACAAGTAAAACTATAACTTGCTTTAATAATAATGCATAATTAATCAAATGCAAAGAAACCAAACCTCTACACTGTAATTTTTATATTCCAAATAAAATTGGTCTTCTCCTAAAATGAATATGTTTGACTTAATTCTGCAAACAACAGTGACAGAATCACAATATAAACTTACTGCAAGAAGTTTTTCCATCTTTCACCTCTTAAAAAAATTACTGTGATTCAATAAGTGTAACATAAAATGAAGCACTTACCTGGTGAAAACAAAAGAGCAGAGTCCTAATCCAAACAAGATATTTCAAATATTTGCTTCACTTAAGTAACATAATGTATCATTTTATTAGGTCATGGTTTTACTAATGAAAAATAATGAATATAGTAAAGATACAAAAGTACCTATGTAAGAATGTATATAATAAGTTATGGGACTTAGGAAAATTAAAAAACATTAGAGTAAAGTGACATGCAATATATCTCAACTATGTATTTTTAATTTCTAAATAAAATTGTTAATCTGTAAACATCTTTATGTGAAAAATGTTAAGAGAGATATTCAAAAGGCCACATCTCCATGTCATGTTAAGTTTCACTACTGGAAATTAGATTCTTGAGTGAAAAAAATGGGAATTTTATTTCACTTTCTGGAACATCTTATGCTGATATTTGATCATTACATTTTATTACTTAATAATAAAATAAAAATGCTGAGTGGTAATAATTCTTAAGATATTTTAAAGTGATGTATCCTGATTTTTTAAAAAGTAATGCACAAATATATTGCTACCATTTTTATTTCCCCAATCCCACTCTTTGAACAGAAATTATATTTTATTTTTAAGGGCATTTGTTAATTGACAGAGAATAGCAAGATGATGTTATATATTGATAAAAGTTTTTCCTAAGCTCAGTTTTGAGGAAGGAAAAGGAAGGGAGGAGAAAAAAGAAAGAAGACAAACAGAAGAAGAAAATGAAGGCCAGCCAGGTGCGGTGGCTTACACCTGTAATCCCAGCATTTTGGCGGGCTGAGGAGAGAGGATTGCCTGAGCCCAGGGGTTCGAGATCTGCCTGGGCAACTTGGCAAGACCTCGTCTCTATAATAAACCAAAAACTTAGCCAGGCGTGGTGGTACACACCTGTAGTTCTAGCTACTTGGTAGACTGAGAAGGAAGGATAGCCTGAGCCCAGCAGGTTGAGGCTGTGGTGGTCATGAGTGTGCCACTGCACTCCAGCCTGGGCTACAAAGTGAGACTCCAACTCAAAAATGAAAAGAAAATGAAGGCCACAAATTTGCATCCTAGTACTTCCCATAAATTTGTTATTTTTTGGCTATTCTTTCATGTGCTTTTCTCTTTGCTAATTGTAGTATGCGTTTGTTCAACTCTTCAAAATTGCCACTAACATGATCTCAAAGTAGATGAGATTTAAGAAGTGCTGAATAGCTATGTGAATCAGGTTAGATAAGGTATAGACGTTGCAGTGTGTCTGGTATTTTGACATTCGATGGAGAAATTTGATCCAGGTTGTTGCATTTTAAATCAGCATATTGGACAATGACTATTACATCTTCAAGGAACAAGAGTGTTAATGGCTAAGTACCCATGTAATTGCAGAATATATGTATGAAATTTAGGCATGGTGAAATTCAGGACTCATGGAATAGTGCTTTTAATAGGAATGAAAGAACTATTTAGAATATAAGAAAAACTTATTCTCTACTCCATATTACAAATAATTAGGGATAAAGGACATCAAAATGCTGAGCCCTTTTTCTTATAAATAAATGCCTTAAACACAAATGAGAAGAGAAGAAACCCTTTAAGTTTATACATCTGCATCCTTAAGTGTATGCTAGTATATATCAACCATACCGGAGCATAACTGGAAAGCCTTACAAATCCAGGACACAATTCCTCTCCACAGAAAGTTTACAATTTATCAGAGGAAAAAATGAAAATGTGAATTTAAAAACAGTCTACATATATATGATATGTATATGTTCATATGTATACATTAAATATATGCAAGGGAGACCCATAAAAACCCAAAACTTATTTATAAAAAATTGGGTATTTACTCTTACATGTCTAAACTTGTCACCTTCAATGTACTCTCTGATGCCATAAACCTATCAAGATATTTTTTTTCCATTGCTTGGAACAGTTTTTGAACTCATCAATTTTGATGCCTTTTGGTACTTCTGCTGTTTTTTGTTTGTTTGTTTGTTTCACCTCTTCTACATGGGGAAAACATTTCCTTTTGAGGAATTTTTAATCCAGAGAAACAAAAAAAGTCACTCGGGGGCAAGATCGTTTGAATTGGGAGGGTGGGGCACAGGGATCATACCGTTCTTGGTCAAAAACTGCTGAACACTCAATGTGATATGGGCAGATGTCCATAAATCACCCATTTTGAAATGGGTAAATGTGTAGAAAGAATCCCCCCCACCCAAAAAAAATTCACTGAAGCTAAACGCAGCCTTTCACAACAATGCTAGCTGACACATTGATCTGATGGGTTTCTAGAACACTTACCTAGGAGAGGAAGCCCATACTACAAGGGACCCGTCCTCTAAAATATAATTCTGGGCTTTTTTGGTCCTTCCTTGTACATGTAAAATAAGTGCTACATGAGCATTGAGATATGATTTATGTGCATTGACTTATTGACTCCCTGAATAATGATGGTTTGATTTACGTGTTTTAAACTTTACAATGGTGTGAAAGCATATGCATTCAGTGGAAACCGTACTTCAGTACAACATTCAATAAATTACATGAGATATTCAACACTTTATTATAAATAGGTTTTGTGTTAGATGATTTTGACCAACTCTAGGCAAACGTACATGTTTTGAGCACATTCAAATTAGGCTAGGCTAAGCTATGATGTGCAGTAAGTTAGGTACATTAAGTGCATTTTGACTTATATTATTTTCAATTTATGACAGGCTTATTGGGATGTAACCCCATAGTAAGTCAAGGAGTATGTGCATTTCCATTGAGGACAGAAGATTCTTTTTTTTTTTTTTTTTGAGTTGGAGTTTCACTCTGTCGCCCAGACTGGAGTGCAGTGGCCGCTCCCGGCCACCGCAGCCTCGACCTGCTGGGCTCCGGCGATCCTTCCGTCTCAGCCTTCCAAGTAGCTGGAACTACAGGCGCGCGCTACCACGTCGGCTGATTTTTTGATTTATTGTAGAGATGAGGTCTCGCTTGCCCAGGTGGGTCTCGAACCCGCGGGCTCAGGCAATCCACTCACCTCAGCCTCCCAAAGGCGCGGGATTACAGGCTGAGCCACCAAGCCCGGCTCGAGGACAGAAGATTCTAATGAGATCTTTGGAGGAGAGTAGAATATGAGTAGGAGAAAAATAATAAACATTACTATCGTGAGATCACCAGCAAGACATAAAATAGAGCCATATGCCTCTTTGGAAAAGGAAAAATCACAGACCTGGCCACGATTGCCCAGGGAACTATGTTAGACAGGAAGGCAAAAGTGAGGATATTTGCTGGTGGAATTAAGATAGGGTAAAGATGGGGTGCTGAAAAATACAGCCCTGCATACACTCTTGCTTTTGACCTTAGACTAAAAGGGATAAATCCTACTCTATTTTCTCATCTGTTTAGTATAAGAAGGCAAAGTAATATTTTCCCAATCAAGAAGAACTGCATGCACATTTAAAAGTGCTTTTGTTTAGGTATCATCTTACCTTTGTGAGATTTCACATCATTATCACAGATTTTGGATAAAGAAGTTACAATAAGAGTTGTCATTTTAAAGTAGAAACGTTATGTAAGTCAGCATAGCACATACTGTATTATTACCTGTGCATTACACAGTTCTCAGTAGCAACTGTAACATTTCAGGATGCTATTCCTACATACATTTACTTCATTTCACCAGCTCTTAACTTTCTTCAAATGTTTATATAGGGGCCAGATAGGGGACAGAAGAGTAATGTGGCTATGATTACGAGGCTTTCTGTCACATAATAAACCAAAATGGCAATGTAGAAATGACTTGAACACAAATCCCTGGGAGTAAAACTATTCACCAGAGGAGGAAAACAAGGGCCTGGTGATCTGAACACAAAAATATTAAGCACAGAAATATAGACCACAAGCATATCCCCTAAAGCAAAAACTCAAGAGGATATTTGTATGGTGGTTACAAACACAGCTTTGGAGCCATGCTGCCTAGACAAACTGCCTAGACATTTGTTACCCTTGCCACTTGGGGAAGTTGCTTCACTTCTCTAGGCCCCAATTTCCCATCGTAAGCTGCCTCATAAAGTTGTGGTGAGGAATGAAAGAGTTACCATTTGTGCATATCTCAGAATTGCATTCAGCAGTGTCACTTAAATAGTACAAGCACATTCATCTAGATGCTCCTTGACTTATGAAGGAATTATGTACTGATAAACCTGTTGTAAGGTGAAAATATGGTAAGCTGAAAATGTGCTCAGTACACCCAACATACTGAACAACACAGCCTAGTCTACTTTAAAAATATTTAGAACACTTACATTGGACTGCAATTGGGCAAAATCATCTAACACAAAGTCTGCTCTATCACAAAGCATTGAATACCTCATGTAATTTTTGATTGTGTGAAATTTGAATTATGTGTATCACATACACGGCACACATCTAGTAGAAATGAGTGTGTAATGTCCTAATAAAAACAGTAAAGTTCAAAAAGTATAAGTCAAATCATCATAAGTCTGGGACTGGCTGTAATACATCATCCAAAACAGAAGACTTTCAAGAGTAAAAGGGGGTGCTAAAAGCATTAACGTTTATATAATATTGAAATGTTTATTTGTTGATCACAAAAAGTTCTCTTTGCAAACGATATTACTTTATTCAAAAACAAAACTCTTTGTAAAGATAAAATAATCTATACTCATATGCAATGAAACAAAATAAAATTATTCTTACTGCGTATTGAACATTATGAAGAAACACAAGTACATGAGCTATTTTGGGTGCATATTCGTGAACCATTGCCATTTTCTTAGTTTGTGTTTGTCTCTATTATTGCATTATTGTTTTGGTCCCTAGAACATATTTTGTTTTTCAGTGTTTTTATTTTTAATTTGTTAACAGCTTTTCTAAGGTATAATTTACATGCCATAAAATTCGCTCATTTAAAATGCACAAATCAATATTTTAAAATGGATTTATAAAGTTGTGCAAACATCATTATAAAGGCTTCTTCCTGTCAATTTGTTTGAGTTCTTTATAGATTCTGAATATTAGTCCTTTGTCAGATGCCTAGTTTGCAAATATTTTCTCTTACTCCACAAGTTGTGTATTTGAAGGTTTCTTTTACTATGCAGAAGTTCTTTAGTTTGATTAGGTCCCTCTTATCAACAGACACCTAAAGTGGTGGAGGGAGGGAAATGGGTAAGGGTTGAAAAACCACTCATTGAGTACCATGCACACACCTGGGTGAAGGATTCAATAGGAGCCCAAACCTCACCATCATGTAATAAACCTATGTAACAAACCCGCACATGTGCCTCTTGAATCTAAAAAAAAAAAAAAAAATTAAAACTTTCCTTTGGCAATTTTTCATAGAACTACCCACAAATTTCTTCTTATGATTAATTATTTTGAAATTATTGCTGTTTTCAACTGACTTTCTCTATGGACCATAATATTTTTAATTTAGATGCTAAAGTATCTGCTAAGCTCTTATAGCTACTAAACAGTGGATATTCTGGATTCTAATTTTTTAGTATAAAAATATGCATATTAAAACACGATAAAGAGTGAGTAGTAAGCCTGGCTCGGTGGCTCAGCCTGTAATCCCACGCCTTGGGAGGCTGAGGTGAATGGATTGCCTGAGCCGGCGAGTTCGAGACTCGCCTGGGCAAGCAAGACCTCATCTCTACAATAAATCAAAAAATTAGCCGGGCGTGGTAGCGCGCGCCTGTAATTCCAGCTACTTGGAAGACTGAGGCGGAAGGATCGCCGGAGCCCAGCAGGTCTAGGCTGCGGTGGCCGGGAGCGGCCACTGCACCCCAGTCTGGGCAACAGAGTGAGACTCCAACTCAAAAAAAAAAAAAAAAAAAAAAGAGTGAGTAGTAAATTATGAGGATGGGCAAAATGTAGTATTAAAAATTATCATCAATTTTTTAAAAATCAGGTGATACATACCCACTAATGTTCTCCACCAGCATAAAAATGTAATGACACATTTTTAATTTAAAAATTCTTAGTAGCCACATTAGAAAAAAAATTAAATAAGTAAAAAATAAAATTAAAATATGAGGACAGAAGCTTAAAAATTGTCGAAAATTACCTGTCGGGTACAATGTTTCACTAGTATTTGGGTAATGAGGAGACCAAAAACTCAATCCCTACCAGTATGCAATATGTTCATGTAACAAACTCCTAAATGCATAGTACGCCTTGAATATAAAATAAAATTACAAAAAAGTCGGGATGTTTTGGGCTAGCTCAAAACATGGCAAAAATATATATACAGGTTCTGGTGCCTGATGGGTAGGACCTGCACACTATGGTTCTATACATTATCAATCTTGCTTACTAAAGGATAAAGTTTATAAAGTGCATTGAAGAGTGCCTGGCATATGTGAAGTTCTCTGTAAATGTTAATTCTTTGAAGCTTTTTTGTGAAGGCAACTATGTGAAACTTTGCTAATTTTTTTTACAGAATTACAGTAAAAGATATGGTTTCTGCTCTCAATTAGCTTCCAATCTAAAACATATGAATATAAATCATCTAAATATTTTCATAGTTACTGTTTTTTTGTTTCATTTGCATTATTTTTAGTCAATACTAAACTATTTCTATAATATATCACTTTTCAGGTAAGTTTTCATGATTATTTCGAATGCTTTGACATATTTAAATCCTCTAGAACTGCGGCTTTTTATTTTTTTTCTCCATTGCAAAGTACTATATACATTATTCAATTAAAACTAGAAACGTCAAAAATTTCCCACACAATGAAGCAATTTTGCAGAAAAATTTTGGAATTTAAAATTAAATATTGAATACTGTTTGATCTTTATCATTTAAAGTTTTGAAGTTTATTTTTGTAATTGCAATGATAAAATTTTTTTTCTGTCTGCAAGGTTTGTTTTGATTATCCTATTTTATAAAAAGCTTCAAAAACTGATAATTTATGGTGCTTCATTTAAAAAAATCCTTTATAGAGGCTTTCCAAATGATTTCTAAGAGTCATATAAAAAGCATAAGAGTTTTAATATCATTTTAAAGTACATAGATTTGTTTACAAAGCAATTTTTCAAAGGTTCAAACATTTATAAAATCTGTTTATTGATGGATAGTTAAAATTTCAAAAAATATACTGCCATAGTCTTAAAATTATTTTTCATCATAGGTTTCATCACATAAATTCTGTGTTTTAGTCAGTCCTACTATGTAAAAACAAAAAATATATTGTACATTCTGACTACAAAAATTTATATTTCAACTGGAAATATTCACAGTTTGTAAACAAAAGTTCACATTATGTATATGCTACAGCCAGTTCCAAATGTATCTCTGATCTATAAGTGTCTTAATTTAGTAAGAATATTTTTTCATATTATCTCCATCAAGATTTATATTTACATTATCATTGCAATCATGTAAGAATACCTTTAATTTTAACTTTTATTTTGAACTTTGATTTATTTTAGAAAGTGAACTACCTAAATTTTACTTTAATTTTATAGATGGTATTAAAATACTGAACTATCATTGGAATTAACGCTTTCATTTGAAGCATCTAATAACAAGGATACAAAACTAATGTCATTTAATCATTAACAAAATTCTGCTAATAAAGCCAGTACATTAGCAGCTATCATTTTCATATTTGAAAGTGCACAAGAAAAATTGAACTGAAACATATATAAAATTAATGAAGACTATTAATTTGATCTAAATAAAAAGCCTTGCTTTTAGAGTGATATGTAAACCTACTTTATTTAGTTATATTTGTTAAATTATTATCTTTGGTACAGCTACCTATAAACAACTGCTAACTTTTCAAGTGAATGCTGATACTTATTCAGAAGAGTTGTATCTTGAGCTTTCATATGTTTAGTGATAAAATTATAGTACCTATAGTGATAATAAATGTCAATTAATACTTTGTGTAAAAGTGTATCTTCTTTCTTGGCAAGCAAAAACTCAATAATTTTTCATTAAATTGTTTTGAAAATAATTTTTGCCTTATTTTTAATTTATTTGTTTTGAGTCAAGGTCTTACTCTGCGACTCAGGCTGGAGTGCAGTGGCATGAGCATGGCTCACCATCTCCTCTAACTTCTAGGCTCCAGTAATCCTCCCACCTTAACCTCTTATGTAGCTGGGACTACAGGCACATGCCACCATGCCTGGCAAATTTTTTATTTTTTGTAGAGATGAGGTCTCAATATGTTGCCCAGGCTGGGCTCAAGCAATCCTCCTGCCTCAGCCTACCAAAGGGCTAGGATTATAGGCATGAGCTACCACTCCTAGTCAATTTTCACTTATCAAACAAACAAACAAAAACTGCAAAGCAATAAAATAATATATATTTATACATTTACAAAAATACAAAATAAAATATTTATATATTTTTAATATTCATTATATTTATTTATATTATATATTCACAAATGCAAAATGAGACAAAACCTCTGTGGGAAGAACACCTGTATTATTCTGTAATCTCAGTGTCTAAATAGTTAAAAGGTGGATTACTATCAAACCATTGTGACTTATTTGAATGCAATATTAATAATAGCATATTGTTTGAAAATGAAGAACATAGGACAGGGGTAACAGAAAATGGGAACAAAAATTGTAAGTTTGGCCTCTCCAAGCAAATCTGGAAATATGATCTTTCCTACATAAAAGTCACTATTCTTACTGTTTGAATTGATCAACTGAGGCATACATAGGTCAATCGAAGTAAAGAATAATCACAGATTTCATGAGGCATGCATTAATTTGCATATATTTTAATGCTGGTTTTTCTGTGTTTGGTAAAACACCAAATTTCAAATTTATTTAGGACTGGTTCTCCCCACATAGTCTAACCTGTCTCCTTCCCTAGTCATTTACTATTCTTCATTCTATTAACTGAGAATGCAATTAAGAATTAAGTATGCCCAGACTTTAAACTTTATTACAAAGCTACAGTAATCAAAATAGCCTCGTATTGGTACAAGAACAGGCATATACACCAATGGAACAGAATAGAGATTCCGGAAGCAAAACCTCAACTTCTCAACCAACTCATCTTTGACAAAGCCTCCACCATCAACCACTGGGGAGAGGAGAACCTACTCAGTAAATGGTGCTGGGAAAACTGACTGACCATGCATAGAAGATTAAAACAAGAACCCTACCTGTCACCATACACAAAAATCAACTCTAAATGGATCTAAGACCTAAACGCAAAACCTCAAACTGTAAGAACCTTAGAAAACGCAGGAGACACCCTTATGGAAATCGGAACTGGCAACTAATTCCTGATCAAAACCCCAAGTGCCCATGCCATAAGAGATATGATAGACAAGTGGGACCTCATCAAACTGACAAGCTTCTGCAAAGCCAAAGAAGCCATCAGGAAAGTAGGGAGACAGCACACAGGC
>CAUYQG010080123.1:0-35353 GCA_963574415.1 Tarsius wallacei
TCCATTGACAGCTCTCCTCTGTAATCAGTACCCCAGAGATTGGCTGTCCATTGAGATAGGTATCCCAGTGAATGGTCTTCTCTGAGATTGTTGTCCCAGTAACTGGCTCTTCTCGGTGGTGGTTGCCAATGGAACTTGGCCTTTTCTGTAATGGGAGTCCCAGTGACTATCACTCATTTGGGATGGGACCTATTGTTAAGAGACCCAGTGATTGGTGCTGCAGTATCATTAATCTGTGTTGGGTTCTACAGTGACTTGCCCTTACCCATAATGTGTGTGTAAGTGAAAGGCCCTAATCTGTGATGAGATTCCCAGGGAACAGGTTTCCTCTATAATGGTTGCAGCAGTGTCTAGCATATACTTGTGATAGAAGTCCCAATGACTGCTCCTCTTCCAAAATGATTGTCCCAGTGATTTGTTTTCCTTTGCATTGGGTGGCCCAGTGACTGGACCCTTTTGTGATGGCTGTGATAGTGATTGGCACACCTCGATAATGGGGCCCCAGTTTCTGACTCTCCTCTGAGATGAGTTCCTAAGTGACTGGACATCCTGAGATTAGTCCCCTAGAGAGAGTTCCTTCCCTGTGCTGGGATCCTCCTTAGCTACTCACTCTCTGTTATGACTGACCCAGTGTCTTGGCTTTCTCTGTGATAGTTGCTCAATTGACAAGGTCTTCTCTGGGTTTCCTAGTGACAGGCCTGCCTCTGGTACAAGTGAACCAGAGATTTACCAAACTTAGTTCTCCAGTGACTCTGACTCATCTGTGATAAATAGCCCAGTGACTAGCCCTCCTCCAGTGACTTTACCTCCTTCTACTGTGTTCCTAAGCAATTGGCCCTCCTTTGTGATGGGTGCCCCAGTGACTAGCCCTTCTCTCTGATGAATATGACAGTTACCAACCCTCCCCTATAATGGATGTCTCAGTGTCAGATCCTCACCAGTGATTGGAGCACCAGTGAGTGACCCTAGTTTCAATGCATGTCTAAGTGACTGGACCTCTGTGAGTCGGTGCCACAGTGCCTGGCATTCCTCTGTGATTTATGCCTCTGTGACAGATTCTCCTAGGTAATAAATACCCCCGTGATTAGTTATCCTCTGTGATGGGTGCCCATATGCCCAGGTTTCCTCTGTGATAATTGTTCCAGTGACTGGCTGTCCTCAGTTATGTGTTCTCCAGTGACAAGGCTTAATCTGTAAAGGATGTCTCAATGACTGGACATCCTCTGTGAAAAGTACTCAGAGATAAATCATCCTCATTGGTGGGTGCCTCATTGACTATCTCCCCTCTGGAATTGCTTCCCCGGTAGTGAGTCTACTGCATAATGGGTGCCTCATTATGTGTGTGTCAGTGATTGGATGGCCTCAGGGATTGGTGTCCCAGTGACTGACTATCCCCCATAATGGGTGCATTGATGACTATCCCTCCTGTAATTGGTGTCTCAGTAACTGGGTCTCCCTCAAAAAAAGTGTCCCAATTACTTACCCTTCTCCATTATTTGTGCCTCCATGTATGTGCCTCAGATGTGACTGGTACTGTTAGGGTATGGATAGGGTGAGGGTGGGTGGATGGATGGAGAGGGTGAATGGTGCAGCAACACTGGCAGTAGTGCAACAGCATCTGAGCTTGCACACCAGAGGTGAGTGCTGGTAACCAGAGATCTGAGTAATGGAAAGAATAGCAGCACAAAAAGAGGTGAAAGAAGAATTTATTATGAAAATTTAGCTGCCCACTGGCAGGAAGCGGGCCTACACTCTAGACGAGTATGACCCTATTGTAGGCCTACACTGTAGATGAGTGTGGTCCCCTAGCCCCCCCAAGTCCTGACTTAAATTCTTTCTCAAGGAAGTGTTGCTGTTAAATATGTGTGAATACTGTGACTTCCTTATTGACCATCTGCAAATCTCTTGGAGATGCTGTGACACAAAGACTGACTATGTTTATTATCACAGCCACTAGAGAAGGTTATGTGAAGGATTCCAGCACGCCTGTATAATCCTGAATAACATTCCTTAGAGTTAATGGAGGGCACACTTCATCTTATCTCGTATTCATTCCCAGTGGGCAGCCCTGCGATCTGCATACATTTTGTAACCACGAGTTTTGTGATTTGCATAATTTTGCCTAATGTATGATGTCTTAGGCCTTGAAAACTCCCCTAACTCTAGACAAGCTATAAGATACCTCTGATGCCTGGCACCAGGAAGTCTGTGTTTCTGAAAAGACAAATTTGTCAAAGTTAATCTTTACCTAAAGTATACATTTCTCCAAAACATAGATTCCACTTATCTAAAATTGTGTCAAATTTTAGGAACAAGCTTTTTAAAATGCATTTATTGCTCTCAGTCTGTCTCTTTATTCCCCACTCCTGCTCTTGGGAATATTCTTATGATCCTGGGAAATGGGGTGAAGATCATTCTCCTGTAACTATTTACTGCTGAGATGGGCCATAGAGATGTCCTTACCTATTTCCAAGGGCACAAACAGGATATGACGGGACTTTAATCAAATACTATTTAGATTTAATAAAACACTGAGCAAGAGCACAGGCAAATATACTAAGCAAACGATGATTAAAAAAGATATTCACCAAAAAACAATGCTAGAAAAATGAAAAGTCGTGTATATTATATGTATGATTAGCTAAAAACCTCTAATATATTAACGTAATTTGAAAATTGCTTTGTAAGTTATCTCTGGTTGTACTTTAACAAGTAAATACAGACACTTTGAGAAAGTCTGACAAAAGGTAAATTGAAAACATTAGGGACAGTAGTTAGGTTTTAGCTTAAATTTAAGAATTTAAAACTGGTAAACATTGGCAAGAGAAAATGGTTTCTTTTGATTTTTATAAAAGGTCTGATATACTTTCACAACAATTTATATGCTAGAGAATGAATCCCAGGTTATTTTGTTATTTATCCTGTCTTGGATAGTAATCCTTGTGCTTGGAAGAAGATATTAAAGCCATTGTTAATTTGGCCCTGAAAGACACTATAGCGGATCACAAACTTCTATGAGTAAAATCAATTTACCTGGTTTGCAGTCAGTTTGGCAGGTTGTGAGGTAGATATGGCTCTTGAAGCTTGTTTCTTTCCTCACCCTAGAGAGACTGATTGAGAACCTGAAGAGTTTTGAAGTATTAAAATTTTTACAAGTATAATGTTATAACACAAAATTACAGTAGTTATTGCAGAAGTTATTTATTTAGCCAGAGTGGAGTCCAAAGATTTTGAAAAGGAAAAAACTTCACTTTTTTGTTACAAAAAGAGTGGGGGAGGGTTAACTAAATTTGGTTCCTTTCCTACCCCCCATTGTTAAAAGGATAAAATTCAATTGAATAAGGCTATGTGATTTCAATACGGATGCCCAGTACCAAAAGGCTGGTACTTGTTTTAAGATATTAATTTTGGTTCCAGTGCCCTAGAATTTACCCGGGGTTTGTAGAGGTGATGGTGAGACAATGCTAGGCAGTTTAGAAGATTTGTAGGCCTGCCAAAGTGGCCATCATTTGTATTCTCTCCTCTCTTTAGAAGAAGGTCCTCCTGTTTCCCAATAGCTTTTTGTCCTGCAATGTGGACAAGGTCCAGGACATTAAGCCCTTTTTAGGGAAACTATGGTTTCAATGCCCCCACAGACTGTACCCATAATCAATAGACACTATGCCCTTAGCACGTTTGTTCTTTCCAGGTCTTTGATGGGCAGTTGGAGTTTTGTTCACTAATTGCGACTGCCAATTGGGGTGCCTCTTTGGTCCTCTGCTTCTGCTGCCCTCCACGTTGACACTGTTTCTTTTCTTAATGTGGTTGGTTAAAAAAAACCTTAAATACTCTTTTTAATAGGTTATTTATATAAAACTTTTAAAACATTTCTGTTTGTGATAGTCTGATGCAAAACTCTTTAGTGTGAACAGACCACATGGATATGTAATGACTTTTCCCTACTTATTTATAATTATGAATAGGCAAAGTTGTTAAAAAATCCTTATAAATTACTAAGTTGTAGTCTTAGTTGTAAGGCATGGACAATTAGGTGAGTGGTCATTTCCCAACCTTATCGTGCACACACAATGCATTTCTTGCGCTCAGTCTGTTCTTTTAGGTACCCCAAGCCCTGTCCTTCATTCATAATTGTTGGCCCAGTAACTAGCCCTCCTTTTTGATGGGTGTTCTACTGACTGGACCTCCTCAATATTCATCGCCCAGTTACAGACCCTCCTTTGTGATATGTGTCATAGGGACTTACTTTCCTCTGTAAATCATGCCCCATTGACTGAAATTCATTTATAATAGGTGCCCAAAAGACTGGACCTCCTCTTTGATGAGTGTCCCATGACTAGCCCTCCTCTGTGAAAAATGACTCAGTGACTAATCTTCCTCATTAATGCATACCCCAGGGACTATCTTTCCTCTGTGTTTGCTACACCAGTGACTGGGTGTCATAAATAATGTGTGCCCATTTGTCACCCATAATGGGTCCTACTCTATAATGGGTGTCCTAGTGAATAGCCCTATGTGATGTGTGTCTTAGTAACTGTGCTACAGCCATAAATCATTAGGACCCTCTTCCATTATAGATGCCCTAGTGACTTGGCCTCCTATGTGATTTGTGCTCCAGTGACTGGCACTCATACATAATGTGTTCCCTTGTGACTAGTTGTCCTGTGATGTTTGCCCCAGTAAATCGACTCTCCACTTAATGAATGTCCCAGTTACTGTCTCACCTTCATTTTGTGTGCCCCTGAGACTGTGACTCCTCTGTGATTAGTGTCCCGATGATTGGCCCTTTTCCATGATGGGTGCCCCAGTGACAAGTCCTGCTGGAATGCATGTCCTGATTATTGGTCCTTCTCCATTATGGTTGCCCCAGTGACATTACCTCCTTTGTGGTTGATGTCCCAGTGACTGGAACTCATTCCTAACGAGAGCCCTTGTGATTAGCCCTTCTGTGATGGAGGGCCAGTCACTGATGCTCCAGTCACTGGGCATCCCCTATAATGCGTATTCCAGTTACTGCCACACCTTCATTATATGTGCCTTCATAACTGTGCCTTCTCTGTGATTGGTGTCTCAGTGACTGACCCTCCTTCATAATGTCCCAGTGATTAGCTCTCCTCTGTGATGGGAGTTCCACTTACTGGGCCTGTCCATATTTGTTGACCCTTTGAGTGACCCTTCTCTGTGATGGGTGTTCCAGTAAATTTGCCTCCTCCATAATGTGTTCCCAGTGATCATGCCTCCTCTGTGATGGGTGACATTTTGACTGGGCCTCTGTAATGAGTACCCAAGTGACTGGGCCACTTTCATGATTAGTGCCCCGATGACTGTCCTTCATCTGTGATGAAAGTGGCTCTTCTGTGACGGTTGTACTAGCAAAGAGCCTCCTCCAAAATGGATGCCCCAGTGATTAGTTCTCATCTGTGATGTGTGTCCCCATTTCTGAGTCTCCTCTACAATTGATACCGATGTGTCTGGGCCTCCTCTGTGAGGGGTTTCCGAGTAATTGGAAATCTTCCATAGTAGGTGCACTATTGACTGTTCTTTCTTTTTTATTGGTGACACACTGACTGGCTCTTCTCCAATTTGGTGCGCTAGTTACTAATCTTTCTCTGTGACTAGCCCCGCTTTATGATGCAAGCCCAAGTGAGCGGCCCTCCTCTGTGACAAATGCCCCAGTGGCAGATTCCTTCTCTGTTATGGGTGCTAAGTGATGGTTCCTCCTTCATGTTGCTACCTCCTTGAGTGTCCCTCCTCTTTAATTGGTGCTCCAGTGACTGGCCTTCTCTGTTGTGTGACCCAGAGACTGGACCTTCCGTCTGATCAGTGCTTCAGTGAATGAATCTCCTTTTAATGAATGTCCCAGTGAAATGAAATCCTCTGATATGGATGCCACTGTGACTGCCCCTTCTTTGTGATAGGAGCCTCAGTGATATTGTATCCTTGCAATGGGTGTCACAGTAAGTGGGTTTCCTCCTAATGAGTGCGCTACTGACTGGTCTTACTCTGTGATAGGAGCCTCAGTGACTGTGCTTTCTCTGTGATGGGTGACCTAGGTAACAACTCTTATCCATAATGGATGCCCTAATGTCTAGTATTTTTCTGCGTTGACTGCCCCATTGACTGCCTCTCCTCTGTGATGGTTGTCCCAGAGACTACATCTCCTCCATAATGAGGGCCCCAATGACTGACTTTTTGTTTGTTGGATGACGCTGTGACTGTCTCTCCTTTGTAATGGGTGCCCCAGTGACAAGCTATCCTTTATGGTTGATGTCCCAGTTTAGTGGACCTCCTTCATAAGTGTGGCACAGTAACTGGGCTTAGTCTATGATTGGCCTAATAGTAATTTGCTATCATATATGATGGATGTCCCAGTGACTCATTCTCCTCTGTAGTGGGTGTCATAGTGACTGGGTTTCTTCCATAATTGGTTCCTAAATGCCTTGGCCTCCTCCATAATTTGTTCCCCCAATCACCAGCCATCCTCTGTGATGGTGCCCATTAACAAGCCCCCATCTTTGATGTTAGTCCTAGTAACTGTGCTACCTCCATAACTGGTGACCCAGTAACTTGTTCTCCTACATACAAGGTGTTACATTGATTAAACCTCTTTTGTGAATTGTGCCCCCAATGAATATTCTTCCTCCAAATTGGGTGCCCCAGTGATTAGCCTTTCTTTATGATGGGTACCCTTGTGACAGGCTCTTCTCTGTGATGGGAGGACAAGTAACTGTCCCTCCTCTGTGAAAATTGACTTAATGTGTGATTCTCCTCTGTGATGTGTGAGCCAGTGACTATTTTTCCACTTTGATATCTGCTCCAGTGACTGGGTATTCTAGATAATGGTTTCTCAGTGACTAGCCCTCATCCATAATGGGTTTACCCATTGACTGGGCATCCTGGATGATTGGTGTTCCAGTGACTAGCCCTCCTTTGAATAGGATGTCCCAGAAATGCTGTCTCCAATGTAATAGATACCTGGTAACAAGTACTTCTTTGTAATTGAAGTCCTCGTGACTATGCCACCTCAGTGATGAGTGTCACAGTGACTGGCTATCCTCTCTGAATAATGTTCCAGTTACATCTTCCTCTATGATAAGTGTACCATTGACTAGCTTTTATCTGTGATTACTGCCTAGCGACAGGGTCTTCTTGATAATAGTTGTCCCAGAGACAAACCTCTCACCATTATAGGTTTTCCAGTGGGTGGGTCTTCTTGGTGACTGCTACCTCAGTGACTAGACCTTGTATATAATGGGTTTCCTAGTGACTGACCCTCCTCTCTAATGGAGGTCCCAGTAAATGAGACTTCTCCTTAACTGGTGCAACACTGGCAAAACACCCTTTATGATCGGTGTCCCAGAGTGATTAGCCCCCTCAGTGATGTGTGCCCCAGTGACTTGCTCTCCTCCTTTATTGTTGTCCCAGTAACTGGCTTTCTTTTATAATGGGTGCCCCTCTCACTGGTCCTCATTTGTTATGGGTGCTACAATGATGGAATCTTGTCTGTCATGGGTGTCCCAGTCCTCCTCTGTGAAGTGTCACCCCTGACTGACTCTTCTTTGTTTTGTGTGCTCCAGTTACTGGCCCTCTATTATGGTTGTCTTATTGGCTGATCCAACTCTTTGATAGGTTCTCCAGTGACTGCCCGTCCAATGTTAAGACTGTCCCCTTGACTGAGCATCCTTTGTGGTGAGGACCTCATTTACTGTCCCTCCTCTGTGTCACATTGCCTGGCCCTATTCTGTGATCAGTGATCCAGAACAGACACTCCTCTGTAATCAGTATTCCATTGGTTGACCTTCTTCTCTGATATGTGCCCTAGTGTCCTTCACCTTGATGGATGGCCCAGTGACTGGCCTCCTCTGTGATGGACATTCCAGTTATTGGATCTCCTTAGTAATTCGTGCATGAGAGACTGGTCCATCTGTAATGCGCATCCCAGTGACTGGCTCTCTTCTGTCTGTAATGGATGTTCCTGATTAGCCTTCTTCTATAATGGGTGTCTCATTGACTACCTGCCCTCTGTGATGACTGCCCCAGTGACTGGACTTCCTCTATAAGCAGTTTCAAAGTCACTAGGTCTCTTCTGTGAGTGGTCTTCCAGTGACTGATCTGCCAGTGTTATCAGTACACCAGTGACTGGCCCTCTTCATGAGTTCACCAGTGAAACTTCTTAGTGACCTCCTCTGTGATGGAAGCCTCACTGACTGGTTCTCCTTTTTTTATATGTGCTTCAGTGACAAGCTCTGCTCTGTGATGGGTGCTCTAGTGACTGTCTCTCCTATGTTATAGATTCCCCAGTGAGTGAAGCTCATTTATAATGAATGTTCTAGTGATTGACCCTCTGTGATGTGTTCCCCTGTGACTAAAGCCCCTCTGTTAAAAATACCCCAATGACAAAAATTCCTCATTGATGGGTGCTCCAGTGACTAGCCCTCCTCCATTATGCATGTGCCAGTGAAAGTTCATCCTAGGTGATTGGTAATCCAGTGACTGATTTTTCCTCCATTATGGGTACTAGGCCTCCACCATAATGAGTGGCCCTGTCACTGGCCCATTTCCAAAATGGGTGCCCCAGGGACTTTGTCTCCTTTGAAATTGGTGTCCCATTTCCTGACCCTCATCCATAACGTGTGCCCTAGTTTCTAGCCCCGTTGTAATGGGAATACCAGTAACTAAGCTTCCCCCAATATGGGTGTCCCAGTTACTGCCCATCTTCCATTATATGTGCTCCATGACTGCCTCCTCCTTCACTGACCCTTCTCCTTAATTGTCACTTCAATGACTAATTCTTCTCTGTGATGAGTGTTCCACTTACTGGACCTTCTCCATAGTTACTGCTCCAGTGACTGGTCTTCCTTTGTGATAGGTGTTTCTGTGTCTGGGTCCCATCCTTAATGTGTGCTCAGTAATTGGGCCTCCCCTGTGATATATGATACAGTGACAAGCCTTCATGTATGACGTATGACCCAGTGAATAGTTCACCTCTGTGATTGGTGTCTTGGTGACTGTGCCTCCTCTATAATGGCTATTCCAGTGACTGAACCTCTTCTGTGATTGGTCGTCCAGTAACTCTCCATCTGTATGTTGGATGAACAAGTCACTAACCCTTCTCTGTGTTGAATTTATTACTAAATGGGTCTCCTCTGTGATGGGTGCCCCAGTTAATAGTCCTCCTCTGTGATGGGTATCCCAGTTTCTGGGCCACCTTCGTAATATCTAACCCCTGACTGGCCCTTAACTGTGATAGGTGTCACAGTGATTGTGACTCCTCTATAATAGGTGCTCCCTTGACTGATCCTCCTTTGTGATTGGTGACACAGTGACTGGTCCTTCTCCAAATTGGTGTCCCAGTGACTATACCTCATCTGTGATTGAGGTCACAGAGACTGGAGTTTATTTGTGATGGGGATTCCAGTATCTTGTTCTCCTCTGTGATAGATGTCCCTGTGTCTGGATCTAATCTTTAATGAGTGACCATGTGACTAACCCCTATCTGTGATGGGTGCATACTCCAATGACATTTTTTACCCTCCTCTGTAAAAAATGACTCAGTGACAGATTGCCCTATATGATGGTTGCCCCAGTGACTTGATTTTCTCTCAGATTGCTGTCCCAATGACTAGGTCTTCTACATGAGTGCCAAATCAACTAGCCCCTGTCCCCTATGGGTGCCCCAGTAACTGTACCTTCTCAGTAATTTTTGCCCCAGGGCCTGGACCTCTTTCATAATGATGACCTAGTGACTTGTCCTCATTTGTGATGGGTTTCTCAGTGACTATCCTTCCTCTTTGATTAATGCACCAGTGACTGGGCCTCCTCTGGGATGGTTTTACCATGCCTCGCCTTCCTCAGTGATTCATGCCCTAGGGTCTTGTTCTCCTCTGTTATTGGTTCCTTAATTACTGTCCCTTCTCGATGTTTGATGCCTCATTGAATGGCCCTCCTCTGAAAGCAGTGCTGTGACGACTGTGTCTTCTCTCTAATTGGTGCCCCAGTGAATAGATATCCTCTATGATGTGTGCCCCAGTGACTGGACCTCCTCTGTGATGGGTGTCCAAGGGACTGGACCTTCTTTGTGATCAGTTCCCCAGTGATAGATCTTTCTTCTAGTGCGTTCAAAAATTACTGGCCTTCCTCTGTGATAGGAGATTCAGGGACTGTCTCATCTGTGATGGATGCCCACATGACTAGCCCTGCTTTGTGATGGGGTCTCCTGTGACTGAGCCTTCATTGTGATTCATGCCATTTTGAATGGCCCTCCTCTGTGATAGGTACTGTGCTTCTTTTGTGATGGGATCCCTAGTTACTTTCCCTCATCTATAATGAATGCCCTGGTGTCTATCCTTCTACTATGACGAGTACCACAGTGACTGGTTATCCTCTGCAATGGATGCATCAGTAACTGTTCCTCCTCTGGGATTGGTACCTCAGTAACAGAGTCTCCTCTCTGATGGATGACCCAGTGACTGGACCTCCGATATGATGGGTATTCACTGATTGTGCCTCTCCTGTAATCACTGTCATATTAACAGGTTCTCATATGTAATGGGTGCCTCAGTGAATGACCCTCATCTATGATCAGTGATACAGTGACAGGTCCTATTTGGGATGGGTGCCTCAGTGATTGACCTTCATTGTTAATGAATGTCCCAATTTCTGGGCCTCCTATGTGATAACTGCCACAGTGACCATCCTTCCTCATTGATGGGTGCCTCAGTGAATGTCTCCCCTCTATGATGGGCGCACCAGAGGCTAGTTCTCCTCTGTAATGGGTGCCCCAGTAAAAAGTTTTTTTTTTGTTATGTGAGCCCTGTTAATGGCCCTCCTCTGCCATGGATGTCCCAATAATTGATCCTTCTCCTATTGGTGCTACAGTGACTAGCCAGACTCTGATGGCGGCCCTAGTGACCAGTCATCCTCTGTGATGAGTGACCCAGTGATTGAGTCTCATATTTGATGAGTTTCCCAGTGACTGGCCCTCCTCTGTAATTAGTGCTGCAGTGACTGACCCTCTTCTTTATGATTGCCCAGTGACTGGACCTCCTCTGGAATGGATGCTTCAGTGACTGGCCCACTTCTGCAGTGGGTGCCACAATTAGAGACCCCCCTCTCGGATGGGTGACTCAGTGACTGGTCCTTCTCTTTAATGAGTGACTCATGATGAGCACTCTTCTGTGATGGGTGCCCCAGTGACTGGATTTCTCTGTGATCAGTAGTCAAATGACTGGGTAATTGACCCTCTCAATGATGGGTGCCCTAGTGAATAGCCCTCTTCTGTCATTGTAGATCAACTGACTGGCTCTCTTCTATAATTCTTGTCTCATTGATGGACTTTCCTTTTTGCTGGGTGTCCCAGTGACTGGAGTTCTCTTTGATGGGTTCTTCCATAACTGGCTCTTTTTTGTGATAGGTTCCTTAGTGACTTGCCCTCGTTCTAATAATTTCCCCAATGACTGGCTTTCTTCTGTGATGGGTGTTCTGGTGATTTGGCCCCCACCATAATAGGTGCTCCATCGACTGGGTCTCCTTTGTGATTTGTGTCCTGGTGACTGACCTCCTCTGAAATGAATATCCCACTGACTAGCCTTGTTGAGTAATAAATGCAGCAGAGATTGGTCCTCTAAGGAGATGGGTGCCTCTATGACTTCCTACACTCTGTGATGGGTTCTCCAGAAACTGATCATCCTCTTAAATGGGTGTCCACTGACTAGCCCTCCTGAATGATAGGTGCACCAGAGATTGGTCTTCTTCTGTGATGGGTGTCTTTATGACTACCTGTCCTAGCAATGAGAGCCGCAGTGACTGGAAAGCCTTTGTGGTGGTTGCCCCTGTGAGTAGCCTTCGTACAATGGGTGTCACAATGACTGACCCTTCTGTATATATGTGCCACAGTGGATAGTATTCCTCTGTGATGGTTGCCTTTGTGACTGATAGTCCTCTGTGAGGGTGGTCCAGTGATTAGATCTTCACTCTGTTGGATGACCCAATGTGTTTGCCTCCTCAGTAATGGGTTCCTCAGTGACTGACCTTCTTCAGTAATTGGTGCCACAATAGCTACTCTTCTTCTGTGATGGGCATCTCCATGACTGCCCCTCCTCTGTGATCAATGCCTCCACAATGGATACCCTGGTGACAGACCTCCACCATAATGGGTGCCTCAGTGACTGGCTCTCTTTTCTGATTGGTTTTGCAGTGACTGGACCTCCACCATAATATGTGCCTAGTGACTGTGCCTCCTCTGTGATGACTTTCATAGTGACTGGGCATCCTTCAAAATTGGTGCCCCAATGACTTTTCCAATTTATCATTGGTGCCCCAAGACTAATCATGCTCTGTGATCAATTCCTAAATGACATATCCTCTACTGTGATGTTTTTCCTTGTCAGGGGGCCTCCTCCAGAATGGGCATTTCAGTGACTAGTACTCATCTGTGATGGGTGTCCAAAGTTCAGGGCTTCCTCCATAATTAGTGCACCATTCACTGGCTCTCTTCTGTGATGGGTGTCCCAGTGACTGGTCCTCTTTCATAAAATGTCCTATATTGACTGGGCCTTCTCTGTTATGGGTGAGTGTTTATTCTTGATATTGGATAACCCTGTGACTAGCTCTTCTTTGTGATGGCTGTTCCTGTAACTAGGCCTCCTTCATAATTCATGTCCCAATGACTAACCTTTCTCTGTGATGTGTGCTCCAGTGACTGGCTTGCCTTTGTTATGTGTGAGCCAGTGACTGGTTCATCTCTTTTATAGATACCCCAATGACTCAACCACGTTGATAATTTTTGCCCCAATGACTGGCTATCCTCTGTGATGCGTGCTTGAATGACTGGCCCTCCTCAGTAAAAAATGCCCCAGTGACAGATCCTCCTCTGTGATGGGTGTCCCAGTGACTAGTTTCCTCTGTGACTGACGGACTGACTGGGTCTCCTTTATAATGTGATTGATACCCCAGAGACTGGCCATCCTCCATATTTTTTTCTCAGTGAATCACCATCATCGGTGATGTGTGTCCCATTAAATATGACTCTTCCAAAATGGGTACCCCAGCTACTGGGCCTCCTCAGGGATTGGTGTGCCAATGACTGATCCTCCTACATATTGGGTACCCCAGTGGCTGGCATCCTTTTGATGGTTTCGCCAGTGACTGGTCCCACTCTATTATGCATGTCTCAGTGATGATCTCTCCTATGAGATGGGTCCCCACTCTAATGGTCCTTCTTTTTGATGGGTGTCTCAGTGAATCTCTGTTCTCTGTGATTGCTATGCTTTGAATAGCCTGCCTCCATTATATGTGCCCAAGTGTTTAACATTAGTCTGTAAAGGATTTCTTAGTTACTGTGCCTTCTCTATCATGGGTGTTCCTGTGGCAAATCATCCTTTGTTAATGGTGTCACAGCTATTACTTTCCTCAGTGATTGATGCCCCAGTGACTGGTTCCCCTTTCATGGTTTTCCCATGGAGTGGCCCTCCTCATAATGCATATTCTTGTTACTGACACTTCTCTGTTACAGGTATCACAGTGAGTTGGCCTCCTTTGTCATAGGTGTCCCATTGAATATCCCTCATCTGTGAGGATTGCTCCTGTGACTGGAATGTATCTGTGGTGATTTTCTTAGTCACTGGACATTCTTTTTAATGGATGTCCCAGTGCCTGACCCTCCTCTGTATTTAGTTCCCCAGTGACTGGTTCTTCTTTATGATGGATGTCGCTTTAATTGGTCCTATTCTGTGATAGATGTCTCAATTACTGTCTTTCCTCTGTGCTTAGTGTCTCATTGAATGACCCTACTCCATGATAGGTATTTCAGTGACAGGATTTCCTCTGCAATTGGTGTCTCAATTATTTCCCCTCTTCTGTGATTGGTACCCCAGTATCTGGCTGCTTCTGTGATGTGTGCTCCAGTGACTCTTCATCCACTGTGATGGGTGCCCCATTGACCAATTCTTCTCTGTGCTGGGTACCTCAGTGAGTACGTGTCTTCTGTGATTGCTACCTCAATGCCCGACCCGAGTGTGGTATCAATGTCCCAGTGATTTGCTATCCTTCTTATCGGTGACCAAGTAACTGGGCCTCCTCTCTGAATGGTTTCCTCAGTGACTGGGCCTCCTTTGTAATAGGTGCTCCAGTGACTAATTCTCCTCTTTGTTGATTACAAGTAATTAACCCTCCTCTGTGATAGGTAGACCAGGTGACTGGAACTCCTTATGGGTGCCCCAGTGACTGGCCCTTCTCTGTGAGGGTGATTCTGTGACTGGCAATCCTCTGTAATAGGTGCCTCAGAACAGTACTTTCTCTGTAATAGGAGCCCAGTGAGTACCCCTGTCCTGTAATGGATACCACAATGACTGAGACTCCTCTTGATGGATGTCTCAGTGACAACCCCTTCTCTTGTAATCAGATCTCAAATGACTGAGCCTCTTCTTAATTTGTGCTCCAGTTACTGGCCCTCTTTTTCATGGGTGACTCAGTGACTGGTCCTCCTTTGTAAAAATATACCCCAGTGACTGATCCTCCTCATTGATGGAGTGTAAAAATATATCCCACAATGACTAACTTTCATTTGTGCTTGCTGCCTCAGTAACTGGGTCTCCTACATAATGTGTGACCCAGTGATTGGCATTCCTCCATTTTAGGCATGACAGTGACTGGGCCTTCTCAGTGACTGGTTCACCAATGACTAACCTTCCTCCTTAAGAGTTGCCCTAGTGACTAGACTTTCTGTGTGAGTGCCCTTGTAACTAGGTCTCTCCCAAAATCTGTGTCCAGTTTTTGGCCCTCCTCCATTGCCTCTTCTGTCATTGGTCCCCCAGTGACAAATCCTCCTCCATAATGGTTGCCCAAGTGACTAGTCCTCCTCTGTGAGGGTTCTCTCCTTTTCTGGGTCTCCTCAATCTTTGATGTCTTAATACTGATCCTCTTTTATAATGGGTATCTGAATTCTGGGAAGCCTCTGTATTTTGTGCCTCAGTGACTGGTCCATCCTGGTGATTGTTGGCACTATGAATGATCTCCATATGTCATGAGTGTCCAAGTGACTAGCCCTCCTCTGTGTTGAGTATCATGGTGACTGGGCCTTCACTATAATGGGAACACCAGTGAACTGACCCTCCTCTGTGATGAGTGACTCAGTGACTGGACATCTCTGTGATGCCCACCCAGTGTCTGGCCCTTCTCTGTTATGGATGTACTAGTGACTGGATCCTTTCTTTGATGGCTACCGCAGTCACTAGCCCTCCTCTGTGATGGCTGCCACAGTGACCAACCCTCCTCTGTGTTGGCTTCTCCAGTGAATGGGCCTCCTCCGTGATATGTACTGGAGTGATTGTGTCTTCTATGTGATCGGTGTCATAGTGACTGACTCTCCTGTGTGATGTGTGCCTCAGTAATGGGCCTTCATCTATTATTGGTGACACAGGGACTGGCCCTTCTCTGTAATGGTTATCCTGCTGCCTGGCACTCACCATAATGACTGTGTCAGTGACTGACTTTATTCTGTGATGGAAGTCCAAGTGAGTGTCCACATCTGTGAGGGGTGACCCAGTAATAATTCTCCCCTGTGACAGCTGCCCCAAAGACTGACTCACCTATGTGATGGGAACCCTAGTGACTGTGGTCCCTTAGTGAAGGGAGTCCCAGTTACTCTCCTCTGTATTCTGTTTCCCAGTGACTGTCCCTCCTCCATCATGTTGGTCCCAGAGAGCAAGCATCCTCTGTGAGAGATGCCCAGTGATTGACCTCATCTGTGATGAGTGTTCCTGTGACTTGCCCTCCTAATGGATGGCCCCATGACTAGCTCTCCTTTGAAATTCAGGATAGATGGCCATCCCATTTGTGGGTGCATTAGTGACTGGCTCTCCTATGTGATTGGTGCTTCAGTGCCTGGCCCTATTCTGAGATATGTGCCTCAGTGACTGGCCCACCTATGTGATGAGTGCCTCAGTGACCCTTCTGTATGATGGGTGCCTCAGTGACTGACTGTCTTCTGGGATGGGTGGCTAAGTGATTGTTCCTTCTCTGTTATGAATGCCTCAATGGCTTTCTCTCCTTTGTAACATTTCCTCAATGACTGGTTCTCCTGTGTGATGGGTTCCCCAGTTACTAGTCTTCTCATTGACAGGTGCCCCATTGACTATTGTCTTCTGTGATGAGTGCCCTCGTGATGTATCCTCCTCCAAAATGTGTCCTCCATCGCAAATATTCCTCTTTTGGGGCCCCTGTGACTGGCCTTCCTTCGTAATCGGTGTCTCAGTGACCAGCCCTCCACCCTAATGGGTACCCTATTGACTAGACCTCTTCTATCATGGGAGCTGTGGTGACTTGCTCTCCTCTCTGATTCTTGCCCCATTGATTGACTCTCATCTTTTCTTGCTGCTCAGGGACTGATGCTCCTCTTTGATGGGTACTACAGTGTTACCCTATTCTGTGACCCTATTGTCCTATTGACTGACACTTCTCCTTAATGTTTGCCCAAGTACTGACTCTCCTCTCTTATGGGTACAACCATGACTAGCACTATTTTGTGATGGGTGTCCCTGTAACTAGTCCTTCTCTGCAAATGATGCCTTGTGACTGGTCTACCTCTGTTATTGGTGCTACAGTCATAGCCTTGCTCTGTTCAGGGTGCACCACTGACTGCCCCACCTCTGTGGTAGGTGACCCATTGACTTGCTCTCCTCTCTTATGTTTGCCCCAACTACTGGCCCTCTTCCATGATGACTGTCTCAGTGATTAACCCTTATCTGTGATGGGTGACTCAGTCACTGTCCCTCCTCTGTGTTTGATTCCTCATTGACAGACCCTACTCTCTTTGTGATGGCTGTCTCACTGACTGGCCCTCCTCTGTGATAGGTTGCCCATTGACTGGGCCTCATCTGTTATGGGTATCCTGTTGACTAAACCTTCTCTGTGTTATAAGTCCTAGTGAGTGGGTTTCCTCGCATTGGTGCCCCTGTGCTGCTCATTACTCTGTTTTTTGCCTTTGTGACTGACACTCTTGTGTAATAAGGCCCACATCAAATATACATCTTCTATGATGGGTTGCCATGATCCTAGCCCTCATCCATAATGGATGCCCTAGTTATTAGCCATTGTCTGTGACTGGTGCCTCAGTGACTGGCTTTCCCCTGTAATGGGTTGACCAGTAATGGGCTCCTCTCTGTGTTTGTTGCCTTAGTGACTGTACCTGCTCCATAATGGGTACACAAGTGGATGGCCCACTTCTGCGATGGCTATCCCAGTGACAGGTCCTCCTGTCATGGGTATCCCAGTGACCGTTCCTCCTATTTGATAGGTGCCACAGTCATTGGGCCTCCTCCACAATAAGTGCCCCAGTGACTGATCCTCTTGTAATGTTGGTGCATCAGTGACTGAGCCTCCTCTGTCATTTGTGCCTCAGAGATTGTAACTTCATGATAATGGTTGCAACAGTGACTTGCCCCTCCATACACATTGTCCAATGCCTGGTCCTCTTCCATAATGAGTGGCCCAGTACCTGGAACTACTCTCTTATGGATGCCACAGTGACTATCTCTCCTCTATGTTGTATATCTCATTGACTAACCCTCTTCTGTGTTGAATGCTCCAGTCACTAACCCTCTTTTTTGAGGGTGCCTCAGTTTCTGGGTGTCCTCCAAAATGTGTGCCCCAGAAATTGGCTCTTCACTGTGATGGGTTTCTCAGTGACATGCCCTCCATTGTAAAGGGTGCCCCAATTACTGGACCTCATCTGTGAGAATTGCCCTAGCCACCCGGCCTCCTGAATAATGGATATCTCAGTGACTGAATATGTGATGGGTACCCCAGTGAATCCCTTTTCTATGAAGAGTGAACCAGTGACAGAAACTTGCTTGTGATTGGTAGCCCAGTGTCTCATACTTATTTATGATTGTTGCCCCATTTCCTGGCTGGCCAATTTGATGGGTGCCTCAGTGACTATCCCTCTTCTGTCATGTATTCCTCAGTGGCTGGATTAACTTTTTTGCAGTCACCTATGTGATAGGTTCCCCGCTCACTGGCACTCCATAATGTGAACTTCACTGAAAGGACGCATGCTGTATTGGGTTCCCACTTACTGGGCCTACTCTGTAGCCTCAGTGACTGGCTCCCTCATTGAAGGTTGACCCTCTGTGTTGGGTGCATCATTGCCTGGTCCTCCTCTGCAATGTGTACTCCAGTGACTGGCTGTCCTCTGTTATTGGTACTATGTGACTGGCACTCATCTGTGAAGAGTACATCACTGACTGCATTCTTTGTGATGGGTACCCATTGACTGGCCCTCTACTGTCACAGGTCTCCCAATGACTGCCCTCCTCTTTGATTGGAGTCACAGTGTCTGACTCTTCTCTGTGATGGGTGCCTCAGTGACTGGTCCTCCAATATAATGGGTGCCAAATAACCTAGCCCGCCCCTGCGATGGGATTCCCAGTGTCTTGGTTTCCTCAATAATGATTGTCCCAGTGATTAACACATGTCTGTGAGGCATATCTCATTGACTTACCCTCATCTATAATTGGTGTACCTGTGATCACCCTTTTCTATGAAGAATGGCAAATTGATTGATCCACCCAGGTGATGGATGCTTCAGTGATAGGTCCTTATCCATAATGGGTGTCCCAGTTATTACTGGCTTTCTACTATTATGGGCGCCCCAGTGATTGTCTTCTTTTTGTGATTGGCTTCACAGTGACTCGCCCTTTACAGTGATGGCTTTTATGGTGAGGGGCTGTCCTCTGTGTTGAGAGCCTCAGTGACTGTCCCTTCTTTTTAAGCATTATTAATGTGGCTTCCTCTGTGATCAGAGCACCAATGAATGGTTATCATCTGATATTGGCGCTCCAGTGACTGGTCCTCAACTGTGATAGGTACTCCAAAGACTGTCCTTCCACTGTGATGAGCGTCCCATTGACAGAACTTTTTGATGGATGCCCCAATGACTGACTCTCCTCTAGAGAGAATGAAAGCTTGTCGCAGGGACTTGCTTTCATCTGTGATGGGTGCATCAATGACTAGCCCTCCTATGTGACAGCTGCCTCAAGTACTGTTCCTCCTCTAGGACTGAATTCTCAGTGATAGAGTCTCTGCTAATGGTGCTCCAATAACTGGCCCTCATCTGTGATGTGAGGTTCAGTGAGTCTCCCTCCTCTGTGATGTGTGCTTAGTGATGGGTCCTCTTCAATATAAGCTCTCTCAGTGACTAACCTCTTTGATGACAGATACCTCAGTCACTTGACCCCCTTTTTGATCAGGGCCCTAGTGATTTTCCTTATCTGTGATGAGTGTAACTGTGATTGGACACTCTGCATATTAGATGCTCCATTGACAGGGAGTACTCTGTGATTAGGGGCCCAATAACTGTTCCTCCTCTATTGTTATGTCTCTTTCAAATTGGGTGTCTGAGTGACTAGTACTCCTCTGTTATAGGTATTCCAGTAACTGTGCCTGCTCTATAATTGGTGTCACATTGGCAAACACTCCTCTGTGATGGGTGCCCCGTGACTGTTTTTCCTCTTTGATAATTATCTCAGTGACTCACACTCATTTATTATTGAGGTACCAGGGAGTGTGCCCCTCTACAATGGGTATCCAAGTGATTGTTCCTTCTTTGTGATGGGTACACACGTGACTGGCCCTTTTTTTTTAAAAATAGAAAAAGGACTGATCCTCCATGTGATGCATACTACAATAATGAGATTTCCTCTGAGATGATTACACATGTGACTAGATCTCCCACATAATGGTTGCCTCGAAGACTAGTTCTCCTCCATAATGGGTGCCCCAGTGACTAGGACTCCTCAGTGACTGGGTACCTTATTAAGTTGATCTCATCAGAGATGGGTGCCCAACTACTGGGCATCCCCCATAAGGGGTGCCCTAGTGACTGGTCCTCCTTCATTAGGAGTGATACAATGACTGGGCCTCCCCTGTGATGGGTTCACTTGTGACTTCCCTTCATATATGATGGAACACAGTGATCAACCCTCCTCTGTGGTAGGCGTCCGAATGACTGGCTTTCTTCTAACTTGTGCTCCAGTGATTGCTGCTTCTCTGTTATGGGTGACCCAGTAATTGGCTTTTATCTTTGATGAGTTTCAAGTGACTGACTTTCTTCTGTGATGCATTCTTCTGTGATGAGTGACTAAACTTTTGCTGTGATCAGTACCCATGTGACTGTGCCTCCTCTGTGATTTTAGTGCCCAGAGACTAGTCTTCTTCCATTTGGGGCACCACAGTGACAGCATCTCCTCTGTGACTGGCATCTTTGTTTTTGGTCTTCATATATAATGGGTGCAACACTGAGTAATCCTTCTGTGTGATGGATAACCTAGTTACTGGGCCTCCTGCAAAACGGGTGCCCTGTGACTATTCTCTTTAATTGAGCCCCAGTTTCTTGGCCTCCTACATAATAAGTGACCCATGAACGACCCTCGTCAGTGAAGAATATCGCAGTGATTGAGTCTCCTGCATATTAAATGCTCCATTGAATAAGCTTCCTTCATGACTGGTGCCCAAGTATCTGACGCTCCTTCAAACTGGGAGTCCCAGTGAACACTCTCCTCTGTGACACATAAACATGTGACTGAACCTTCTCCTAATAGGTGCCTCAGTGACTGGTTTACTTCTATGATGTGTTTCTCCTTGATTGGCATTTCTCTGTAATAGGTTCCACACTGATTGTGCCACCTCTGTGATGGATAAATAACCCTCATCCCTAATGGATGCCTTTGAGACTAGACATTCTCTGTGATGTGTGCCAGGGAATTGTGTCTTTTCTGTAAATGATGGCCTAGAAATACAGCCCTACTCTTTTGGAGTATCCTCATTTCTGGAGCTACGTTGTGATGGGTGCTCCAGTGATGATTCTCCTCTGTGATCACTGCCCCAGTGAAAGGGTCTCATCCATAATGGATACATCAGTGACTATTTCTCCTCCATGATGGGTGTCACAGTGACTGGGCACCCTCAGTTATTGATGCTACAGAGACTGGCCCTCTTACAAATGGGGACTCTGGTGA
Source organism: Tarsius wallacei (assembly GCA_963574415.1). Taxonomy (NCBI): domain Eukaryota; kingdom Metazoa; phylum Chordata; class Mammalia; order Primates; family Tarsiidae; genus Tarsius; species Tarsius wallacei. The sequence goes on from CAUYQG010080123.1 coordinate 21,012, forward strand.
CTCACCCTCCTCTGTGATGGGTGACTCAGTGACTAGGCCTACCCCATAATATGTGACACATTAACTGGCCCTCCTCCATTATGAGTGCCACAGTGACAGGGACTCCTTGTTGCCCCAGTGATTCGTCCTCCTCCAAATGATTGCCCAGTGCTCACCCCTCCTCTGTCATGGGTGCCCCACTTATTGGGCTTCCTCCATAATGTGTGCCCTAGTGATTGGCCTTCCTTTGTGATTGGAGGATCAGTGACTGTACCTCTTCCATAATGTGTTTTCCAGTGATTGTACATCCTCTGTGATTTGTGCCCCAGTGACTGGTGTTCATAGTAAATGGGTGCCCCAGTGACCATCCTTACTCTATTTTGAGTTTCTTGGTAACTGGGCCTTCTGATTTCTGGTGCCTCAATGAATGGGTTTTCTCTGTGATTGGTTCCACAGTCAAAAGTCTTCATATATGATGGATGTCTTAGTGACTACCCTTCTGGGTGATGAGTATCCTAGTTCTGGTCCTCCTTCAAAATAGGTGACCCAATGACGTGCCCTCCTCTGTGATGGGAGCCCCACTACTGTGATAGTTGTCTGAGTGACTGGCCTTTTCTGTGATGGGTACCTTAGTGACAGTCCCTCTTCACGTTTTTGATGCCCCATTGATTTGCCCTCCTTTGTGATCAGTGCACCAGTGACAGGCACTCATCTGTGATCAGCCCACCACTGAATGACTTCTTTTGCAAAGGATCTTCCAGTGATTGATCCTCCATTGTTATGGGTACACCAGTGACTGACTATGCTTGGGAAAGATCGCCCAGAAACTCAGCTTTCTCTATAATGGTGCACAAGCAAATGAACTCCAAACACTGAGTATCCTCCTAATTGGTGTTCCATTGATTACCACTTCTCTGTGATGTGTGCCCCTGCGACTGGCTCACTTCTGTGATAGATGCCGTAGTGACTAAACCTTTTTAATGAGTGCCGTATGAACTGAATCTCCTCTGTGATGAGATGCTCCAGTGACTTGCCCTCCTCTGTGAAAAATACCCTAGTGAATTTTTATCCAGTGTAAAGGGTGTCCCAATGTCTAGCTTTCCTGTGTGATAACTGCCCCAGTACTAGGTTTTCTACTTAATTTTAGCCACAGTTACTAACCTTTATTTTGTGTGCCCCTGAGACTGGGCCTTCTTGGTAGTTGCTGTCTCAATTACTGCCTACATAATGCATCCATAATGGGTTTGCGAATGTATAGTCCTACTTTGTGATGAGTTTCCCAGAAATGGGTCTAGATTTATAATATGTTCCCTAATACTGACCCTCCTATTTTATATGTACCCCAGTGACTGGGTCTCTTATGCAATTCATATCTCAGTGGCTGACCTCAACATAATGTTTGCTTCCATGACTACCACTCTCTGTGATGGTTGTCCAAATTAATTAGCCTACACAATAATGGGTGTACCACTGACTAGCCCTCCTTTGTGACGGGTGTCCCTGTGACAGGCCCTCTTTTGTAATGGGAGTCCCAGTGATTCGCCTTTCCTCATAATGTGTGCCTTAGGGATCTGCCACACTCTGTGATGGGTGCCACAGTGACACACTGTCTTCTGAAATGGGTCTCCCAGGGAAGAGCCCTCCTCTTTGATGTATGCCTTTCTTACCGACCATCCTCTGTGATTGTTGTCTAGTGACTCTTGCTCCACCATAATGTTTGCTCCAGTGATTAGCCCTCCTCTCTGATGGGTATCCCACTTACTAGGTCTCCTCCACATTGGCTGCCCAGTGATTTGCCTTCCTTTGTTATGGGTTATTCAGTGACTGTGCCTCTCTTGTAACTGATACCCCAATGGCTGGCCTTCATAAATAATGAGTGCTGCAGTGACAAGCCCTCATCTGTAAGGTGTGTCTCAGTGACTGGGCCTTCTCCATATAGGTGCTCAAATAACTGGCCATCCTCTGTGATGGGTGCTGCAGTGACTAGTCCTCTTCTATTATGATTGTCCTAGTTACTGTGTCTCCTTCAATATGGTGTCCCAGTGACTAGTTCATCTATATGATAGGTACCCCAATTTCAGGTTCTCCTTCATAATTACTGTTCCAATGACAAAACTTTTTCTGTGTTGGATGCCCCAGTGCCTGAGCCTCCTGCATAATATAATATACTGTGATTAATTCTCCAGTGCTTGGTCCCCCTGCAAGTAATGTTTCACCCTGACTCACCCACGTCTGTGATGGGTGATCCAATGACTAGCTCTTCTCTTTGATGGATGTCTCAAGAATGACTTTCCTCTATGATAAATGCTCCAGTTATTGGGTCTCCTCTATAATTGATGCCCCAGTGACTGGTCTGCTTCAATGAAAAATGTCAGTGACTGACCCTGATTTGTGATAGACACCATTGATTTTGCCTCCTCTGTGATTGTTGGTCCTATCTAGCCCCTCTTTGTGATTGTAACCCTAGTGACTAAGCCCTTCCTACTGGTTGCCTCAATGAATGGCCCAAATCTGTGAGTGTGCCACAGTGACTGACCCATCTCTTTGATGGGTGCCTCAGTGTTTGGATCTCTTCTGTGAGAGCTATTTCAGTGAATGACTTTTTTCTGTGATATGTGCAGTAGTATTTTGTTCTCCTCTTTAATGGGTTTCTCAATGACTGACTCTCCTCTTTGATAAATGCTCCAGTTATTGAGCCTCCTCTATAATTGATGCTCCAGTGACTGGTCTGCCTCAATGAAAAATGTCACAGTGACTGATCTTCATTTGTGATAGAGACTAAAGTGATTTTTCCTCCTCTGTGATAGCTGGTCCTGTAACTAGCCCCCTTTTGTGATTGTAGCCCCAGTGACTAAGCCCTTCCTATTGGTTGCCCCAATGACTGGCCCACATCTGTTAGTGTGCCACCGTGACTGTCCCATCTCTGTGATGGGTGCCCCAGATTTGTTTCAGTGACTGGCTCTTCTCTGTGATGTGTGCAGTATGTTTTACTCTCCTCTATGATGGGTGCCACAGTGAATGGTCCTTATCTGTGATTGAGTCCCCATGACTGACCCTTCTCTTTGATGCCTGTCCTATTGATTGTGTCTCCTCCATAATAGGTGCCTCATGGCTTAAGACTCCTCTGTTATTGGGGTCCTATTGACAGGTCTCCTCCAAATTGGGTACCTCAGTGACTTGTCCTCTTCAGTGATGGTTGTTCCAATAACTGTACCTCTTACATAATTGAGATTCCATGGCTAGCACTCCTCTGGGATGTCCTGTGACTCTGTGATAGATAATCCAGGGACTACCTCTCCTCTGTGATGTGTGACCCAGTAACTGTGACTCTCCTCTATGATGGGTATTCCAGTGAATGCTCTCTTCTGTAATAGATGCTCCATTTTCTGAACCTAATCTATAATGCATGCCCCAGTAACTTGCCTTTCTCTGTAATGGATGACCCAGTGACTAGTACTCCTTGTGGACAATTTTCCTGTTACTGAACATCCTCTGTTATTGGACTCCAGTAACTGGCTTTCCTCTACAGTCTCTGCCCAAGTGACAGGGTCTCCTACATAATGCATGCCACAGTGTCTAGTCTTCCTCCGTTATTTTTTTTTCCCAGTGACTGTGTCTCCTTGGTGATTTGTGCTACAGTGACTGGTTCTCCTTCATAATAGGTGCTCTAGTAACTAACTTCTCTTGTTGGTGTCTCAATAGTGGGACCTCCTCTGTGATGGGTGTTCCAGTAACAGTACCTCCTCCAAAATGGTACCACAGTGACTAGCCCTCCTCTTTGATGGGTGATCCACTACTAGGTCTCCTCCATTGTGGGTTCCCTGGTGACTGGTCTTCTTTTGTAATGGATGTTTCAGTGACTAAGCATTCTTCATAATGTGTGGTGTCATGAATGTTCTTACTCTATAATTGGTTTTCCAGTGACTGACCTTCTTATATGATTTATGTCCAGTGATTAGTCCTCCCCTTTGATGGGAGTCTCTGTGATTAGGCCTCCTCCATTTTGGATGCCACAGTGACTGGAATTTCTTTGTGTTTGTGTCCTAACGATTGGCCATCTTATCTGAGGGGTGCCCCAGTAACTAGCCCTCTTCTTGATGAGTATCCCAGTAAAAATTTGCTTCCAAAATGAGTATCCCAGTGGCTAGTTCTCCTCTTTGATGGGTGCCACAGTTTCTGGACATCCTCCATTATGTGTTCTTCAGTGACTGGCCTTCTTCAGTTAAAAATATATCAGGGCATCCTCCAAAATAAGTGCTCCATTGACTTGCTCTTTTAGTGATTCAACTCCCATAACTGCTCCTCTTTCTAATGGGTGCCCTAGTGATACTCTCTCTGTAATGGGTCCCCCAGTTACTGGGTCTCCTCTGTGATGGATGCCCAGTGACTGACCTTACTGTCTGATTAATACCCCAGTAATTTTCTTTCTTTAAAAATGAGTTCTTCAGTGACTGATGCTCTTTTGGTACAACTACCTCGGTTGCTAGCCCTCCTCTGTGTTGGGATTCTCAGTGACTGACTCTCTTCTCTGATCCTTGCCCAAGTGATTAGCCATCCTCAGTGATGCATGACCCAGTGACCATGCCTCATCCAAATTGGTGACCCAATGACAGGCAATGCTCTATAATTAATGCCTCAGTAACTGGCCTTCCTCTGTGCTAGATGCACCAATGATTAGCTCTCTTCTCTAATGGGTACTATATTGATTTTGTCTCCCCTATGATGGCTGCTCCAGTTACTGACCCTACTCTCTAATCAGAGCCCCAGTGACTGAGCCCCAGTTATGGGTGATGCAATGACTGGCCCTTCTCTATAATGGGTGGCTCCTTGACTGACCTTTGTCTGCAATACGTGCCTCTATGTCTGACTCTCTTTTGTGATGGTTATCCCATTGACTGACTTTCCTCTCTGATGGTACCCCAGTGAGTACCCTTCTTCTGTGGTGGTTGCCTTGGGCTCTGGCCCTCCTTTATAATATGTGCCTTAGTGACTGAAACTACTCTGTAATAGGTACCCCAGTGACTGCCATAAGTTTGTGATGGGTGCATCAGTGACTGTCCCTCCTCTGTAATGGATGCCACAGTGATTTTTCCCTCACCCATAATGAATGCCCTGTGACTAGCCTCTTGTTTGTTGGGTGGTCCAGTGTCTACCTCTTCTCTGTGATAGGTTTCCCAGTAATGACCCTCCTGTATGATTGATGCACCATTGAATTTGATTCCTACATAATGTGTGTCCCAGCGATTGACCTTCTTTGATTATGGGTTCCCCAGTGACTGGGTTTCCCCTGTGATGGGTGCCCCACTTACTGGCACTCCTCCATGATTGTTGTTCCACTGACTAGCTCACTTATGTTATGAATGTCCCACTTAGGCTCCTCCACAGTGGGTGCCCTAGTGACTTGCCTCTTTAGAAATGGGTATTCCAGTGACTGAACCTACTCTATAATGTGTGCCACAGTGATTGTGCTTTCTCTGTGATTGGTGACCCAGTGAATGGTCTTCATAGATGATAGGTGTTCCAGTTACTAGCTCTCCTCCATTGTGATGGGAGTCTCATTAACTTAGCTTCCAGTATTGTGAGTGCTGTAGTGATTGGTTCTCTTCTCTGATAGATGCTTCGGTAACTAGTATCCTTCTGTGATGGACATCCTGGTAACTTGGACTCCTCTGAAATGATGCCAATGTAGATAGTTCTCTTTAGTGATGAATCCATCCGTTTATGGATCTCTTCCACAATGGGTGCCCCAGTGACTGACTCTCCTTTATGAATGGTGTCCCAGTGATTGGGCCTCCACCATAACAGGTGGACCATTACTAGGGCTCCTTTGAGATTGGTACCCTCATGATTTGGCCTCTACCAAATGGGGTACTACAATTAATAGCCCTACTCTGTGATTGATTTTCTCTTAACTGTGTCTCCTTCATAATTGATGTCCTAGTGACCAGTCTTCCTTCATTATGCATGTCCTAGTGATTTGTTCTCCTTGTGACTGATGTTCCAGTGATTGGACTTCCTCTATAATGGATACCACAGTGACCAGCCCTCCTGTGATGGTTGCCCCACTTGCTGAGTCTCCTCCATAATGGGTGGTGTGTTGATTGGACCTCCTCTATATTAGGTGCCTATAGAAGTCTAGAATAAGCTTAGTATAATGTGTTCTCTTTTCCTCAACATAGTCATTTTTGCTTAGACTTTACTGTGATATGCTTTAAATCTAGTACATCTTAGGTATAGATACATTTTCAATAGGAAGATTTTAGGAAGTATTCAACATTCTACTGTAGGACACTTGGCAGTATACCACACCTCCTTAGCAATTCTTCATCAGATACAAGACAAGGAAAGAGACATAATGATACTAGGCCAATTTTTGGTCAAGGAGTTTTTGAATTTCCTGACAAAGTCTTTCAGGAAACCTTATCCCCTTGTCTCTTTCCTCCTAACCCACTACCCATGAGTGTGACATGCTAATGTCTAATGACCTCAAGATCTATGACTCATGTGACAACAGTCGACATCAAATACCTGCAACCCTTGACAGTCCTCTGGGCCAAAGTTCACTTAACCCAAAGATCCACAAATATACAAATTTCTTGACTCTTTTAGGCTACACTTTCCTCTGGGTGTGGCTCCCTTTCCAACCTGTGAAAAGGGAATCATAAATTTTACTTCTTTTTACTTTCTACTTTGTTGCAATATTGCATTATTTTCATAGATTCAGGACTGGCACCCGTGCATATCCCCTCAGAGAACCCTTTCATCTGGAGGCCTGTATGTTGGGATGTCTCCTCTCTGTGACTCATTCTCCATTATCCCCTCTTTAAATCAGGATCACCTTGTGGGCTGTGCTGGAACCTGATGGCAACTAAAGATGCTGGTCAGGGAACTCCCAGGTGTTTCAGAAGTCCTCAGGGAAAGGCAGCAGACCACTGGGGATCATTTGGGTGACAGACTAAGATCTATCCTCTAACTTGATTTGTTGTTGAGCTCTACTATTATTTCCTTGGACAAGACTAGATCTTGATTCTCATTTCACCATGGTGACTCCCTGGAAAGACAAGAAGGTCCCAGAAGGAAGGTTCTGGACTGCCAGTGTCTGATGGGTGAGAGTCAAAATGTTCAGTTCTTACTTGTCACTAACTATTGTCTGTTCTTTATTTGTTTGAAGATGAGTTACACTGAGTGGAGCCCCTCATCACCTCACCTTTCTCAGTATAAAGCACTACTTTTGATGAATCTCATAACTTATCTAGCCACAGGAGGTATTATTAAAGGCCCTTCTGAGAGGCCACTCTTCCTCTTTTTCTTTATCTTTGGAATGCACTTTTTCTAGGGTCCAGGAATCTCTTTTAAGAAGACTTGTTACCAAGACTACCAAATGTGATTGAACTGTCCTAGCACTGGGGCCTTGGACATTGCTGGCTAAGGCATTATCTCCAGTGGATTGGGGATATGGGGCAAAAACTTAATATCCTTTGCATTCACACCACTAGCTAAATATGTCCACTTTCAACTGAGATGCTAGACTTAAGTGGTGGATGGTCTCTCTCATGCTAATTCCACCCTCGTTTATCTGGGACACTGAGTTTAGGCAGTGGATAGTTTAGTTCCACCCTATGATTGGCCTAGGCATTGTATATTCTTTTCTTTCTTGGATCTCTCAATCTCTCAAATGCATTATTTAGGTTTCTCTCTCTCTCTCTCTCTCTCTCGCTTTCTCTTGCTAGATCCCTACAATGAGGAATGCTCAATCAGTCATGAAAAATACCACCTTTGGCATGCCAGTTAAAGACCCTTAAGAATTTTTGTTAGAGGAAGATAGCCCAAATGGCTCCTATTTATTGTGACATTGACTGGCCAGAAGGCAAGTTAGGAGATATGAAATTATGGCTACAAGGGGGCTCCCTCAGAATCAACACCTTGAGGCAACTTGACTTATACATTAGAAATAACAAAAATTGACACTCAACTCTGGTGGAGACCCCTTTGTCTATACTAAGGCACAGAAAATGACAGGCTAAAGTTTACTTTTAAAGGTCAGGAATATGGCAGCCAAGACAGTCTAACTATGTGCATGAGGGTATGAAAATTTTGTGTACTTGCTGTTGAGTGAATGGGTGTGTGAGTGGCTGAGTGAGGGCTAGAGAGCTAGTGGCCAGGGCTCTCCTGGTGCAGCAGCTGGTGGGATTGGCCCTAGCAATTTCTGGGATGCAGAAATTGAGCACCATTTTTCTTTTTTTCTTTCTTTCTTTTTTTTAAAATTAACAAACCCTTCGTGGGAAGAAAATGCTGGGAGAGATGTCTACTTGGGAAATTGTGAGCCAGCTCTTGGTTCCTGGCCTTTGGTGGCCAGGCCCTTGGTGTAATAGATAGAGCTGCAGCTTCTCTGCTTCACCCCTGGATCTTCCCATGTCGCAGAAGCCAAGCACCATTATTATTATTATTATTTATTATGTTATTGTGGGGTACAGTTAGGGGTTAGGCGTATAAAAATGTTTTGTTCAGGTACCCTTGTTGATAAGAGGTGTCTCCCCATCCCCAGACAGAGACCCACCACCATGAATCCCCTCCCCCTCACCCTCCCGTGTGCTGTTTTCTGACTGAATTGGAAGAGATGCACTTCGCAGTTGGCATCTTGTACCTAAGTCTTTGACCATACACAGCTTACCTCTAGAGGTTTCATATACATTCTTCAAAGTGGATCAAGAAATAAAAACATGTTTACAGCACTTCATCTCTATCACCACGTTGCTTCCCCAAGATCAGATTTTTCCCAATCATGCTCCCACTAGCACTGGCTGAGAACACTAAAAACCACCATTTTGCATCTTCGAAATGTAGGTATGCAAGATGCACTTCATGCTTTAATTTACATTTCATTGATTACTGGTGAAGATGAATGTTTGTCGCATATTTGATTGTCTCTTATGAATGGCCATGCCTAATTTCACCCTCTATCCTTCAGGATACCCACCTATGATAATCATGATAAAAATTGCAATTACCGTTATCATCACTACCGACTTGGGCAGCCAGATGAGGGGTTAAACTATCAGACAAACCAGAGTCTGAAGACATGCTACAAAACTGACAACAATAACAGTGTCTGTTAAGTGAGACTGCCGAGGGACTGCATGTAGTTTCAGTCAATGAGCGATCATTACATTATAAAAGTAGTCGCTAATAGTTATTGAGTTACTTTTATTGGCCAGATGCTGTGATAAGTGACTCACATTTGTTATCTCATCAAATTCTTAACATATGCTCTGTTTGTTCAATATATTAAATAACCACTGAACCATTTCTAGGTACCATTTCCAAAGTCCAGCATCAAGTTTTGTACGTGCAAGAAGCCCAGTCTTCCTCTCCAAAATGGCTTTAATTCAATGAGACGTGAGCTCCAACATCCTGCGTTATGGATGCTGTAACATCTTTGACACTTGGTTCCAAAATTAAGCAAAAATGGAAGAGTTGAAATTCCACTAAGCAAACAAGCTGCTCTTAGATATTCCCAATTCACTTTTATAAACACTGGGGGCTTGGAAGGTTATTGGATATTATAAACAATCCAATAACATTTGAACCATTTTCTGCTTAGAGCAAAGTGTTTGGGATTCATCTGATGGAGAAAGAGATTTTTAGAAAACAACCACATAAAAGTTACTTCCAACTTCTTTTTACAAGCTCTATTTTAGAATGAAGTGAAGAATTTCTGGGGCCAAATGTGGCCAGTTATGAGGTCTGGAGGCAAGTGTCTCCTGAGATAAGCCATGTTCCCAGGAGTGCCTGATGCCACCATCATTTGACAAGGTTCTCCCTCCTGAATTCTTCCTTTCTGAATACTATACCTCCCCACCCCCAACAATTTTGAACTTCCTATTTTCCATTCCTGGAACATTAGTCTCCGTTTTCTTATTTTACTGCCGCCTTCTTTTTCCATTTGGAGGGACAGTAGCAAGAATGCCTTCAGTTCTCTCAGGGGTTTGATCTGGCAAGGGGAGAAAAAAGTGGTAGTTTTGCAGAACCAAATGCTATTTCTGAGCTCTGTGGCTTTGCAGAGATTTTTATTTTTGTAAGAGGTTGTGTTTTATGTATTATAGTCTTAGATTTCTCCGTGTTGCAGTAGACAGCCAAGCCTCAGTTTTAATTTCGTATTGCTTTGGCTGGTAATGATGAGTCTGAAAGATGAAACAGGATTCAGAAACAATTCTCCCTTCCATCCCTGCTAAAATTGCCCCGTGTTCATTTTCAGAAAGAGCTAAAATTTAAAAAGTAAAATGAAAGGGGTAGGAAGAAAATAAATGACCCAATGCCTAAGTCCCAGCCAATGACAGCATCATTCCATGGGTGCGGCCATCCAGATGTTAGCTCCTCCAGATGCAGGCCCAGCAGCCCTAAGGCAGACCTACCTGCACTGGGAGACACTGGTGTACTTGAGGTCAGGCTGCTCACCTTCAAGTCACACAGCTAAAGGGAAGAGGTTCTATCTTTAGCCACTGGGTGTTCTAAGCCCAGCTCTCCCTCCCTACCAGGTTTGCAAATCATTCAGGCTTTCGGTTCCCAGAGGAAGGAGAAGAGACCATTTGTCCAAGGAAATGTCTGTAATATGTGTTAAGTGGCCTGTGAGAGAACCCTCTCACTTATTGGCTGAAACATGAAACGGAAAACATGTGCAGCGAGCATAGGGCCCCCACAGGCCCTCGCTCCTTCCTAGGAAGCAAAAGTGATGAAGGATGCAACGAACACGTGAATTCAGGCGGCCCACAAGCCTGGGTGTTGCACAATGCAAAAAGCATCTGTTGGGTGGAAACCCTGGGCACTGGGATTGGAATTTATAGAGACAGATTGACTTCCAGTCTCTAGCAGGGATTCCATTCCCACTGTTTTGGGAATAGATTTTTTTTCCATTTAGCAAGAAGGAAGCAATCCCCATTCAATCATGTATTTATGCATGCATTTGATACACATTTACCAAATGCCAGTGTCTGGGTTAGGGGCCTAGGACTTAAAGATGAGTAAGGCATAGACCCTGCCGCCAAGGAGCTCACTCTCTCATGGAAAGATAGAGACAAAACAAATATTTACAATACAGGGGAGTCGGTGTGACTAGAGAAACAGATAAAAGGATCTGGGAGGAAAGTAGGCCGTCTAGGGATCTGTAAACCCAGAGTACTGGATTTTTGTTGCTTTTGGCTACCAGAGATCCATTTTCCCTTCCTTTTGATACCATGACTTCCGTTTTTATTTGGGTATTCATCTCACTCACATCCAGGTGGCTGTACCCCCAGCCCAGGGGTGGGCCCTGATGGGTTGAAGCCCAACCATCACATCCCACGTCAGTGTGATCAGAATCACTGATTCAGGGCACATAATTCAATTCGGTGTGATTCAGGAGAGAGTTACTGGAAGCTTCTAAGGCAGAAGCTCAATTGCTGTTTTAAGAGAACTCCTGAGAAAGCCAGTCCTCGTTCCTGCTGGGTGGCAACGGGCTCCAGGAACTCTTAGAAGGGACAGCCTCGAAATGGCGAAGATCCCACAGGAGATAGAGAGGGGAGAAAAGAAGGTAATGGAGGTTTGCTGCCCCCGCTGAGTCACTGCTGCAACTTGCTGTCTACACCCATCACCTTGAGCTCTTCAATGAGAGAAACTGTTAATCTCCCTCTATTATTTAAACCACCATGGGTGCAGCTTTCTAATACAGTTGACTCTCGAACGACATGGGTTCACTTATACGTGAATTTTCTTCCTCCTCTGCCATCCCTGAGACAGCAAGACCAACCCTTCTTCTTCCTTTTGCTCCTCAGCCTGCTCAACATGATGACAGCAACGAAGATCCACTTCCACTTAATAAATAGTAAAAGTGCTTTCTCTTTTTTATGTTGTTCTCAATAACATTCTATTTTCTCTAGTTTACTTTATTGTAAGAAGGCAGTATATAACACATACGACATACAAAATATGTGTCAATTGACTGTCTATGTTATCTATAAGGTCCATAGAAGGCCATCAGTAGTTAAGTTTTGGGGGAGTCAAAAGTTATATGTAGATTTGTGTATGTGCACCCCAGCCCTCTCCTTGTTCAAGAGTCAACTGTACTTGTACCCAAAGATAGTGTTTTCAAAAAGGAGAGAAGATTGTTTACTAATACCGATAGCTCACCGGCATTCTGCTAAACACTCTATATGTATGGCTTTCTTCCTTACAATGATTTTAAGAGCCAGATTTTTTTTTTCCTTTGGCTCAACCTTTTAATATAAAAAATTCACTGATGTACAACAATGTGAAAGTGTGACAATGACAACTATGAAATCCTGTGATTGAAAGTCCCCTTGAGTGCACTCCATGGTACACATGTGGCCGCCCACATGTACTCTGGTGTGGAAACATAAACTAATGCAAACCAGTGCTACCAAGAAGCATCAACATGTGTGTTGTCCATTCCACCAATCATAGACCAATATCTACTCCAGACATCCAGTAACAAAAAGCATGGCATCTTCTGAGGGACAGCAAGGCAGACTGCTTACTCACGATGGACCAGCACAAATAAACCCAGAAAAAAGAGTACTGCATACTTAAATTTTAACCACATTTTATAGATTAGAGAATCAAGCCTTAGAAAGGTCAAGTAACTTGCCCAAGGACACATAGAACAAGTATTGAAGGACTTCAGCAGAGAGTGGCAGAGCCAATTTTACTTTTTTGCTAAAATAGCCTGGCCCAGGGTAACTCTGTCTCATTTGGTTTCATCTTGGGTATGCACCCAGCCTGCTTCTCAAAAGCATCAGTGTCTAAATAAGACATTCTAGCTCTTGTTAAGCTTTAATGGAACAAGGTTCCTACTCAAATGGATTGTTGCTAACCTCCTCTTGACTATAAAAATTATGTCTAACACCTTACAGTCTGTGCACACTGACTAAAGACCAGCAGGAACCAGAAAACTACCTTTGTTGATGCTCTGCTTCTTGCCATGATCACATGTGGTCCCTGTTGGCTTCTTTCTCCATTAGCGCTCAAGAGTATCGCCAAAGTGTTTGTGAGTCTGACACAGGGACAGAGGTGTTCTTGAATGAGACACCTTATGTTGATGAGCCTTGGTTTTGTTTTTTGTTTTTAATGTATCAGTTCTTTAATTAGGTTCTTTTAAAGAAATGTAGAACATTAATTTGTGAGAATAAATGCCATTCATCAGGGCAAACACAGGTTGCAGGTAGCCCTGGAACTGAAAAACAGCTTTCATTTTTGGTAAGGTTTGCAAGTTCACAGCTTTTTGATCAATTTTGCACTGCTCTGTAATCTCATATTTCTCTTTTTCTGTGTCAAAGATCTCACCCTCCTGGTGCCTGGGCTTCTGGAGCTTCCTCTTGAAGTAAGCATCAGTAAGATGTTTTGGGATTTTCACATCGCTGATATCAATTTTTGTGGAGGTAGAGATGGCAAATTTCTGATGTGTTCTTCTCAGAGGAACTCAACTGAGGACCAGCGGTCCAGTCAAAAGTAACAAGCCACTGACCAGGTGCTTTAGGAAAACCACCCTTTTGCCTCTGTGGTGCCCAGTGAGGATGATCAGGATGGTGCCGGGAGTGAAGCTGGCTTGCAGTCTTCTGATGCACTGGCTAAAGGGTTTTTTTGCCATGGCTTAACAGCTTTCGAGGCACATCTTCAGTAGGATAATATCTAGGCACTTTGAGAAGCTTAGCACTCAGGTACCACCGTTCTTGTCACCACCAACTGGTTTTGCAACAGTTGCAAGAACTTTCTCCTTCTTTTTCCTTTTCAACCTTGGATTTAATTGCTGAGTACTTCCTCTTATACAAGGCCTTTCTAGAATACCTAGCAGATCTGGAATATCTTACAATCCCTCTTATGAGGACAGGATTTCAACTGCAGTGGGGCTTCCCCTTCTTTGATTTTTTAGCTCTAAGGCTACCCTTTTTCGTCTTGCTGCCATCATCAGCCACCATGATCAAGTAGGCTTCATCCCCAGGATGCAGCACTGGTTCAACATCTGCAAGACCATAAATGTAATTAAATACATCAACAGATATAAAAACAATAACCACATGATTATATCATTAGATGTGGAAAAAGCTTTTGATAGAATCCAGCACCAAGATTTGATAAAACCCTCGAATGCCAAGGCATACAGGAAATGTACCTCAAAATAATAAGAGCGATCTATGATAAACCCACAGCCAACATATTGGGAAACTGACAGAAATTGGAAGCATTTCTCTTGAAAACTGCAGCAAGACAAGGCCGCCCACTCTCACCCCTCCTGTTCTACATAGTGTTGGAAGTTCTAGCTGGAGCAATCAGAAAATAGAAGGGAAATCAGGGGTATCCAAATAAGAAAAGAA
>CAUYQG010080128.1:0-16539 GCA_963574415.1 Tarsius wallacei
CGCGCCTGTAGTTCCAGCTACGTGGAAGGCTGAGGCAGAAGGATCACCAGAGCTCAGAGGTCAGTGCTGGGGTGGCCGTGAGTTTGCCATTGCACTCCAGTCTGGGCAACAGAGCGAGATGCCAACTCAAAAAAAAAAAAAGAAAAAGAAAAAGCAAAAAAAAAAAAAAAACCCCAAAAAACTAGACTTTCCTACAAATATAAAATGAACATATATCAGAGATTTTCTTTAACTCAGTAGTTAATGAAAAAACAACTAAGACATTACAGCTGATTCAAAGGAGAATTCAAAGCCATAAGTATTCAAGTCCTTCAGAAAAGCAAAAATAAATATTAAAGTAGTTGCAAAACTGACATTTTCACTGGGAAAAGGAGTGACATCCAGTGCCCTTCCATTTAACTGTCTATGATCCTGTGCCTTGCCATGTAACAGCTTAGAGAACTGAAAAAATTCAAAGACAATGAAAGCTGTGAAAAGTCTGGAAGAGCGCACAGACATCCAGTAATATATTGTTTTTCTTTGCCCATTTTCAAGTATTTCACAATTTTTTCCTGAGAGTAATATTTAAAAAACTGGAACAAAATTCACATTCTACGCCAAAGCATACATTAAGAAAACAAAGTACAAGGGTAGGGAAGCTATGTGCCTCAGAACTCTTCTGTCTAAGGGACACAGTGCCTACTGGGTGCCTAAGGGGCCCTTGCCACAATTAACAGGCTGGATAAAAAAAAAATCTAGAGTACTTATGCTCAGACTAAAAGGATAAATACTCAAGTAAAAGTGCTCATTTAGAAAAAAAAGAGTGCTTTAAGGAAAGTTTCATTTAATGAATCCTATGGTCAACACACCAACAATAGGGCATTTCCATCACAAAGGATGAATTCCTCTGGGAATTTCACTCTAATCTTGACCACTCAGAAACTTTGTTTCTTCTCAAAACCTGCCTCCAGCATCTTCTTCTTAGTAAAACCTAGCCTGTTAATTTCAAGAGAGACATCACTCTTTCTTCCTCTGTGATCTACACTTTCCCTAAAGACACTCCTGTCACAGCACAATCCACACTCAATCCCCTCATTCGCCTATTTCACCCCCTTGAGGGCAGGCGCGATTGTTTTCCCACACATTTGTCATACAGCTGCTATTAAAACATGTTTGGGAGGCCGGGTACGGAGGCTCAAGCTGTAATCCCAGCACTTTGGGAGGCCGAGGTGAGAGGATTGCCTGAGCCTGGGGGTTCAAAACCAGCCTGGACAACTTGGTGAGCCCTTATCTCTACAATAAATCCAAAAATTAGCCGGGCATGGTGGCGTGCATCTGTAGTTTCAGCTACTTGGAAGGCTGAGGCAGAAGGAGCACCTAAGCCCAGAGGGTAGAGGTTGCAGTGACCATGAGCATGCCATTGCACTACAGCCTGGGCAACAGAGTGAGACTCCAACTCAAAAAAAAAGTTTGGGGATATACCTGAATAAAAAGGAGTAATAGTCAGAAAATCAGGAAATAATGAATTCACTTTTAAGCAGATTGAGGCCTTCTTTCTTCTTCTTCTTCTTTTTTTTTTTTTTTAGTTGGAGTCTCACTCTGTTGCCCAGACTGGAGTGCAGTGGCCGCTCCCGGCCACTGCAGCCTCGACCTGCTGGGCTCCGGCGATCCTTCCGCCTCAGCCTTCCAAGTAGCCGGAACTACAGGCGCGCGCTACCACGCCTGGCTAGTTTTTTTTTTATTTATTTATTGTAGAGATGAGGTCTCGCCAAGTTGCCCAGGAGGGTCTCGAACCCACGGGCTCAGGCAATCCACTCACCTCGGCCTCCCAAGGCGCGGGATTACCGGCTGAGCCACCGAGCCCGGCTCTTTCTTATTTTTGAATAAAGGGTTCACTGCATTGAATTAACTTAAAGAAAGCGATGATATACATCAGAGAAAATGATAGAATTAAACTAATAAATTCATGGACCAAGTGTAACTACTACTTCTCATGTTTCTGAGATCTCTAGGTCATGCTATGAATATATCTTTTGATAAAGTAACTCTAATATTTTATTTTATTTTTTATTTTTCTTTCTTTTCTTTTTCTGAGTTGGAGTCTCACTCCGTCGCCCAGCTGGGGTCCGGTGATCCTTCCGCCTCAGCCTTCCAAGTAGCTGGAACTACAGGCATGCGCCACCACGCCCCACTAATTTTTGATTTATTGTAGAAATAAGGTCTCGCCAAGTTGCCTGGGCAGATCTCGAACCCGCAGGCTCTGGCAATCTACTCTCCTTGGCCTCCCAAAGCGCTGGGATTACAGGCTGAGCTACCAAGCCCAGCTTAATATTTTATTAAGACTATATTTAACTACTATATTTTTGTAAATAGATCTGGTTTAATAATAAGATACAACTGAAATTGCAAAATGCTATCTAAAATTTTAAATCAATTATAACAATATTTACTAGAAGATAAAATATTTTATATAGACTTTACGTTATCACATAGCTATGAGAAGGCTCCTTATATAGAATTAACCTGGTTTAAGGCATTGTCCAATTTATTGTTCATTTTCTGCTTAAATGCTTCATCTGGTAGAGTTTGTGAGCTAAAGTTAATTACTAAGGGAATTATTATAACAAGTTATCTTGCACATCAATTATTATGGTAGTTATATCCAAAATTTACACTAACCCAAAGTTTTAGGAAAGAATAAAAAAGAATAACCTTTTTTCAGAGGCATTGGAGTTCTCTTGCTCTGAAGCTGTGAGTCAGCACTGACTCTCCAAATTACGGGTGGTGTTTAACAGGACTATCATAATGGTGTGCCTAGCGTGCACAGCTGCGGATAAAGGTCCTTTGCACATTACTACCTTCTATTTTCTCAGTCATCTCTAGTTCATTCTGAATACATTGAATCCACTTTTATGAATGGTGAGGGTGAGGTTCAGAGAGATCAGGTATTCTTTCGAGCTGAAACATAGCAAATGCCCAACCAAGCTGAAGCCCAAGGCTGACTAGGATGCACACCTGGGTGGGGTGAAGAAGGAGCTTACAGCTTTCAACACAAGAGAGCTTGTGTGCATCTTGGAGCTCAGAGCACTCGATGGAGGACATTCGCTGCCTTTTTGGCTTTGCATATTCAGATTTGAGAAACAGCTTATGATAATTAGTACATTAATGGGAGATGGACATTTTCAAATCGACCATATAATGTGACACAAAATGGCAAACAACAAGAGAAGCAGAATGGATATTCATTAAAATTAAAAATAGCCAATGATAACTTATTCAATTATTTAGAAAACAGATAGTAAATGAAGACAGCAATCAGACAATAAGATAAGGCAATAATTCAACCAACATTCACCCCTGTGAGGCCTTGGGACAGCCAGGCCAGCTAAGAAGTCCGTGCAGGTTGCAGGCTTTGTGCTTTAGCAAGCAGCAGGCGTGGCTGTCTCTTGGGAAGTGCCACACTCCGCCTGCAGAGAGGGGACAGGGAAGTGTCAACATCCCTGGGCTGGGGACTTGGAGTAGAGAACCACCCGCCCCCTGGTTTTGGCAGCCCCTGGTTTTGGCAGCCTTCCTTTTGCATTCAGATTCAGCCCCAAGGGTTGAAGCGGAATGGACTAGCAAGGAGCCGGACAGTGCCCCCCTGCTCCGTGGCTGTTAGGTACGCATGTGTGGCCAGACACAAGTGTGTCCACCTTGAAACAGGCATCCTGTCAGTCAGGAAGCAGCCAGAAAGCAGACGCGCCCTCAGATGGGGGCACTTGGGAAGAATTTCACGGGGGGATTCTCTCAGTCAGCAAGTGGTGCTGCAGCTCCCAGGGGTGCAGGGTAGCAAAGCTGGGAGTCCCCAGGCCTGAAGAGCAAGCAGGGGAGGAACCACTGAACCTGGGGAAAGCTGAGCTCAGGCTTTTGGTGAAAAACGCGTGGATGGGAAGGAGCCAGGTGAGGAAGGACGTGGAGTCCTGGCAGAGCTGACAAAGCCTGTGTGCAGAGGGGCTGAAGCCAACCTGGCGGTGGCGGCCGTCGGGGCCTAACACGCCCCTTCTCGCCTTTCCGGAGCAGGCCTGTGAAGCACCCAGATGTCGGAGCTGCCCCCTGGTGGCTCCACCTGCTCCCTAGACTTTTCTCTCTTCCAAAGGGCCCTCAGCCGCCTCTCCTAACCCCCACCCCAACCTCGTCCTTTTTCACCAAAATCTGTCCCTCCTGCTTGAGAGGGAAAAAAGTACTTTTGTGGAACTCAGGGGGCAAGATAACATTAACAGGTAAGTCTTCTATGCCAGGCACTGTGCTAAGAGCTTTACCAGCTCTTTTTCTAAGCTCTTTATAAGCTCTCACTTAATCCTCAGTACAGACCTAGGGAACAATACCAGGATCATCTGCATTTCACATGCGGGTGAGGAGGAAAGGCCATTTTTTAAAAACTCAATATACTGGTGGTTCAGTCTTTCAACAAAGCTATCTGAACCCCAAGGTAACTTCCTATCAGCAACATTTCCAAATGAAAGCTCTTAAAATTCCTTTCATGCTTTGCTAAAATCTGGCAATTGACCCAATAAATTTCCACCTAAACTGACCTATAGCATGTCTATCTTCCTATGATTTTACAAAAAGACCTAGAGTAAAAAAATCCATGCTAATACACACAGTTATATTATATAACATTCCTCAGCCTTTTTTATCTGGTACTGCCCATGTGATTCCACCGCACATGGTTGGATATCTATGGGATGAACTCAGATTGTGATACGCAGCCAACTGAAGACAAAAGTGCCCAATTTATGGTCCCATAAAGATATCACTTTCCCTACTAGTTCACACGAAGTTCACCTTGTAGCTCACGTACACACAAATAGGAGAGCAGACACATTCTTCCTGGAATATCAAAGTGTTCTATTCTGAGAACAGCAGAATTCGATGCAGGAGACTACTGGATTAGCTGTTAACAGTTGATTAGAAGGGTATATTTCAGAATATCCCATTTCTCTCCAGAACGAAGAAAAGACAATTTTAAACAGAGGCCTCAGCTTCTAACATTATGTTTGATTCCATCGCACTATTTTGCGAAATAGAACTATAATTCAAACCTGCAAGTTAATGGAGTTTGACAGAAAGGTACACATCACATTTTGCAGAAAGCCTTGATGACTTTCAGGGCTTCCTCTTGGTAATAAAGCCTTGACAGCTTCCATTTCTCAAACGAGCAGCTTTATTATTTTCTCCTCACTTCTAAGTAGTTACTTAACTTTAAAATGGTTGCAAGCAAACAGAAATTTGTCTACTGAAAAAAGAGGCAGATAAGAAGAATTTCTTATCCACTTTCTCCAATCTCCTCTCACATAAGAAACTCAAAGTACAAATGGGTGCAATTTAAAACTTTGAATAGTTTGAAATGTTTTAGTTATCATTTAGAGACTCTATCAATCAGGGTCCAGGCAGGAAACAGACGGCATATACTCCAATCAGGTAATTTGAAGAAAATTTATAAAGGCATTATTTACAAAAGGGCAAGCTGTCATGGAGGAAAACAACAACCAATGTGGTAGTGCTGGGAGCGTCCTACAATGTCTAGGACCACAGGCAAGGAAAGAGATCGGGTTGTTGGAGCCAGGGCCTCTGATCTGTAGCTGAGGGAGGCAGGTGTCCTGAGACAACCTCATAGTGAGGGAAATGGGAATCGATACCCTGGCTTCTCTACCGTTCCTCTGTCTGAGTTTTTGGTGGCTCTCCATTAGCCAAACTAACTGGAATCCCCTTGATGGAGTTCCTCTCAGTCAACTTCCCTGAGCACAAAGTAGTTTGAATAAGGATAGTCATGTGGATCTGGCGGGGGATGCGGAAGATGTCCAGGGAACATTCTGTTAGGCAATCACATTTTTTCCAGTTGCTGTTTTTCTGCTTTTTTTTTTTTTGAGTTGAGTCTCACTTTCTCACCCACACTCCTGGCCACCGCAGCCTTGACCTGCTGGGCTCCTGTGATCCTTCCACCTCAGCCTTCCAAGTAGCCAGAACTACAGGCATGCACTAGCACGCCCGGCTAGTTTTTGATTTATTGTAGAGACAGGGTCTCGCCAAGTTGCCCGGGTGGGTCTTGAACCCGTGGGCTCAGGCAATCCTCTCGCCTCGGCCTCCCAAAGTGCTGGGATGACAGGCTGAGCCACCGAGCCCAGCCTGCTTTTTTGCTCTTAAAGGACACATATTTGTGTCACACATTGTGACTTCTAAGGGCCACTCTATAGTCAAATTATAGTTCAGGAGGGAATGGCATGACCTAGCTTGCACTCAAGAGCCTCATACAGCTACCAAAGTTTTCAGCAGACTAAGACAGCTGAAAATTGTGTCACTTCTTAGTCTAAAGAACCCAAGGGAGAACAGAGAAGGTAGTCCAACAAGCCAGTTGCTACACTTTTGGGCAGAATATGTGGCCCAGGACACCAACCAATTCCAGAACAAATAGAAACAATGGAAATGTACTGTCTTTTTGATAAGCTTCCTACTAATTAATTCCACCCTCATGATACACACATTAGTCTTTTTCCTGAGCAAACTCACATGGCAATAATTATGCAGGAACGAGCGTCCCTCTTTAGATGCTCACATCATGGAAAGAGCTTTTGGTTGCACAACTATCCCAGTGATTATTCTTCAGTTTCACCACTAGTTACAAGGTGCATGCATTTGGTCCTCTCCTGTCTTCGAGTCTATGATTCATTTAATAAATTCAACAGCTATTTATGTAGTGATTATCCTGTGCCAAGCACTGTTCTTGGTGCTGGGATGAAACTCTGAAGTAATGTACTACCTGCATGGGACTTGGAGGTCGTATTGTGAATCACTTCCTCAGTCATGACCACCGGGCAAGTCAGACAAATGCATGTGGTTTAGGTAAACAGTACTATCAAATAGTTGAATCCATAAACCCATGTCTCATTCCTCAACCAGTATTACCTGCACAATTTATATGAATTTCTCATATGTGGAAAGATGTGGTCCCTGTCTTTAAGCAATTTACCTTTTTGCAGAAAACACCTGCAGGTCTAGGCATCGTAGTGCTCGCTCTTCTTTCTCCTGCTGCATGAATTACAAAGCAGCAGACAGTGCTCCATTCAAGTGAGACAGAACATTGCCAAGGGAAGCACACAGGATATATGTAGGAAACACAGTGAAGATGCAGAAAGTAGAGATGCAGATCTGCATTTTATTTTCACTTCAGGGGAGCAGAGCTGACCCGTGCTCACACGTCGCCACCGAAGCCGCCGCTGACACGAGTGCATCCCTCCTTGTGCCACGTCCCTCCGACGCAGACCCCAGATGGTGTCCTGATTCGGTGTTGCATGAGCAGGACAAGCGGCAAGCTGGTTTGAAGACTCCAGCTCAGGATATCTTTTTTTTCCTCATGGTATTGCATCATGTCAAGTAAGCATGAGCCACTGTGCAAATGTATTGAATTTTCTTCAGGTAGTTCAAAACAAATTAATTCTCTACCCACACATCATTTAAAGTACTAATTCCCTACGCAGCGCAGCAAACTTCAAGCTGTACCTGTTCGGCATTTAAAGTTAAGGCAGTGCACCATAAACACCTGTTAAAGTTTATAGCCATCTGCTTCCACAAGAAATCTAAAGTCTAATAATATGAAATTAACAGATGGGAAGGCGCTATAACCTCAGCTCTGGAGAGGGTAACTGCAACCTTTGAATTAGCATGGTGTCATTTTGCTGGAATTGTTTACAACAGTGGCTACAGGCTATAGGGACATGGTTCAACAAGGAGAGTCCATGAGTGACCTCCTTTGCCTTTGTTCAGGGGTGGTTTGGATGGAGTCTCTCTTGATGGTTTCTGAAATGCCACCTTAAGGTGAATCATCCTCTCAATGAAGGAACAAAATAATTAAGATATAATGAAATGAAGCTCAACATATGACAGTCCTGAGCATAATGAAAAGATGCCTTTGAGACTGAAAATGGCAATGTTTTAAATTAAAAAGCTAAAGTTGGTTTTAATCCAGTTGCATAAAATTAAATATAAACATTGGATGTTGAGAGAAAACTCGTGACAAACTTTATGGATTTTCAGAAACAATTCCTCTTAATATTCACAAATAATTGTAAAGCCTCGTTTCATAAAGGCTAATTTGGGGGGAAAATATGTGCCTTGGGGTTTGGTTTGATTTGGTTTTTACAAAATTAGCATGTCTCTGTGCTGTTGTCTTTTTCTGATCATAAAAGTAATGCCTGCCCGATATAAATAATTCAAGCCATACAGAGTGCTTAAAGTGGAGAGTGGAAGGTAACCACGATTTCATGCTCCACAAACCTGAGGAACAAACATCAATAAATCTCTTCTGCTTTTTCAATTAATGACTGGAGAACCCACATGCTAGGTTTGTAAGAAGTCCAATAACCACCATGCGGAGCTGGCCCAAGCACCCCACAGTTCCTCGGGAGCAAGGAGCTAGTCCATGATAGGAAGTGAGTCCCTGACTGAACGCAGTTTGGTGCCATGGTACCTCTTGCACCCCACAGTGCCACTGTCTGGTTCTCCACCACACACATGGCCGAAGGTGCTGGTCTCCACTGAGAAGTCACTTGGTGGTGTGCTCATGCAGGGTCGGCTGTAGCCTTTGTTCACAAACAAATCAACAGATTAATTCTGTCCTCCATCCTCGACCACTTAGCTTGCCCAAGTTGCCCCCCACACTGGAGCTATTCGTATTCTATTGCTGCTGTGACAGATGTGGTGAAGAGCACCAGAATATGCCACCCCCAAATATGCCTCTTTTGCATCTGGATTATTTCGGCTTCAGGCCACTGAGAATCAGCAGACTCAGGAAACACTCTAGAAACGGGGCATAAGTTTATCTTTGATAAAGGAATTTCCATTTGTAGAAGTTGCCTCCTTCTCCCAGACCAGAGAGAGAAGAACTCTGAGTAACTGTCACCAAAGGAGAAAGCACAGACTTAAATCTGCATAACAAACCTTACTAAACAACCTTTGTTTACCATCTTTTTCCCTGATCACCTTACCCCTCCCTCTCCCCAACCTCTTTCCTTTGTTTAGCCTAAGATTGTATTTAAGCCCTAGTTCTAACTACCCTTTCAGAAATAAATACAAAATCAATGCCCCAAACCAACTAACAGACCTTCTCTTGGCTACAGAGTTCCTGGCCATGATGGGATGGAGTTTTCTTCCCCAGAGGCTAAACAGAAATCAGCCCTTTCAAAAGACTCCACTCCTGACTTCAACCAACTACCTGACTGCAACTCCCTTTTGCAGTTTCAAAAAACAAGAACCAGCATTCTGTCCTGATGAGAGACCACCCACCAGGGAGTGGTCCTGGCCAATGGAGGATGACTACTGAAGTCTTTTTTGTTGTTGTTGTTGGAGACTCACTCTGTCGCCCAGACTGGAGTGCAGTGGCATGCTCCTGGACACTGCAGCCTCAACCTGCAGGGCTCCAGCGATCCTTCCGCCTCTGCCTTCCAAGTAGCTGGAACTACAGGCGCGTGCTACCATGCCCGGCTAATTTTTTGATTTATTGTAGAGATGAGGCCTCGCCAAGTTGCCCAGGTGGGTCTCGAACCCGCGGGCTCCTCAGCCTCCCAAAGCGCGGGAATACAGGTTGAGCCACCGAGCCCAGCTCTGACTGAAGTCTTTCATGGCCTCTGCTTCAGCTTTCGATGTCCGAGGCTCGAAACCTTCACCCTCAGGTCAAACTAACACTGCCATTTTTTGTACATGGATCCCATGAAGAGGCATGGAGCTCAATTGCACGGGCACGAGCTTCTCCTCTTATAAATATTCATGACTCTCCTTATAGCTTATTAAATATGCACATTCACTCACTCAGCATAAATTCCTGTTCCCTGTGCCCTTCCCTCCAAGTGTCAGTTGCCAGCTTCTGGATGAGGCTGGGCCTCCCAGATGGTCCGAATGGCCACCTGCGGGTCTTTATGAGAAATGAAGCTCTTTTCCAAGTTCATGAAACTCATCGTTCTTCAGCTGATACCTTTGAGTTACTCATCTCTGAGTGGTCCCAAGAGTATGCATGATGTACATATCAGTACACGCCTGTGTGTTTTTCTCTGATTAGTCTGTCTTTTGCTGGTCTAGCTTATGGGACCTCTTCCGGAGAACTTCAACTGACTACAGGAAAAAGTTGGTTTGTGTTGTTGTTTGCAACTCTCGTGGAAATGAAGAAAGAGTACCACAGGCGAGCAAGCGAAGGCTGTGTCTTCAGGATCTGCTGCAGCTAGAGGATCGCCGCCACCCCTTGCACTTATTTGGCTGAGTCTCAAAGGCAGGCACTTGAGTAGGATGCGTTACCGTGGAAAACAGGGAAGGCCGACGTGTGTCCTGCTTGGAGGCTGGTGTGGAGGGCTGCAGGTGGGCAGTGCATCCTCAGTGCTTGAGTAGGGAGCATATTTGACTTTCTCCAGTTGGTCCTAATGGAGAGTAGGCACACCAGTTAGAGAAGCTGACAGTTACTGCTTGAGTCTTGACCCTCTAGGGCCAACTGCCCCAAAGAGGCCGCGGTTTGGCTTCCTGGACCGGTTGCTGCAGTTTGTGTGTCAGACTTCTATGTTGACATGCGATCTGGTCATTGTCCATTTGTAAATTCAGTCTCATCCCAAATTGTGAAAAATTTAGCAGTTTTAACAATGCAAAGATATTTTGTCACCGTTCTGTATGTTGGAAGTCCTGTAAGGGTCTCATGGGACTAGGATCAAGCCGTGAGTAGGCTGCATTTCTTTCTGGAGGCCCTAGAGGAGAACCCATTTCCTGCATATTTAGGGATTTGGAATAATTTAATTGCTGGAGGTTGTAGGACCAAAGGAGGCTGTCAACTGAGAGTCATTTGCGGCTTCCAGAGGCACCGCATTCCTGGGCCCACTTCCTTCATTTCCTCCGGCTTTAAAACCAGCTTTCTCTCATTTAAGCTGCCACAGTAGCAATAGGAAACGAATACAGATGTGAAGGATGCTCAGATAATCGGGTGTAGGGGTGTGCATGCTTGGGTGTCAGGGAGGGAGAGTATTCAGGGAGAATTATGAAGTGCAAAAGCACCAACACAGGTGACAGCAGAGTGGGATCCAGGAATTAAGAGATGGTGGGAATCTCTAGAACCTCAAGTACAGGAAGGAGTGGCAAAAGGCAAAATGCAGTGGTCATCATGCATAAACGTGCTGTTTTCTTTTTTCACAGCTGCATGGAATTCTTTAGCTGTAGCAGCAAAGGCAAAAGACAACAGGGCCTCAGCTTCCTGGATTCACCCTGTGGTCCGGGGCCATCAGGACCCTGTCAATCTGGTGGGCCTTCAAGGCTGGCCCCCAACAATTGAGTTATATATTTTTTTAGGTTTTAAGACCCAGGCCAGGCTTTGCATTCTGCCCTAGATCAGCTCCTCTACATGAACAACTTGGGCTCTGCATCTAATTCAAGAAGGAAATCCAGATGTATAGTACTTTTATGCAAATATAGTATTTTGATTCCAACTACTTTATTTGTATGAACCAATTGTACAAATTTTGTATGACTAGCAGTTGACACTCCAAAGGATTCTGGGATAATTTTTCAATGCTATCTGTTTAACATCAGAAACAGGAGACATTTTCCTTATTGTTAAGACCCACTTAATAGAATAATATGGACAAGGTAGAGTTGCCTCTTAGAATTCAGGAAGGGAAATGTCAACCTTGTGTGTATATGTGTGCTTGTGTGGATGCTTTTGTTTTGTTTTTTTGTTTTGATTGTTTTTTGAGTTGGAATCTCACTCTGTCGCCCAGGTTGGAGTGCAGTGGCACACTCACAGCCACCCCATTGTTGACCTGCTGGGCTCCAGTGATCCTTCCACCTCAGCCTCCCAAGTAGCTGAAACTACAGGCATGCTCCACCATGCCCAGCTAATTTTTGACTTATTGTAGAGATGAGGTCTCACCAAGTTGCTCAGGCTGGTCTTGAACCTGTGGGCTCAGGCAATCCTCTTGCTTCAGCCTCCCAAAGTGCTGGGATTATAGGTGTAAGCCACTGCACCTGACCGTGTGGATGTCAAACAGAATTTGGAATATTTTAACTTCTCTTTGTAGGGTTACAATGAACAACTTTTATTTTTCTCAAAGATCCTTTTAGTTAGAGCTTCTCATTCACCTATGTCTCATTTATAATACCTAGCTCTCACAGAACTACAGCAGACTATCCATAGTGTTTTCCTTGAATCATATTTCTTAATCATTCTTGATGGGTGTGATGTGGACCTGTTTGAAGAAGTTCTAACCTCTGAGTTCTAGAGTAAATCCTATTTGGTGGAAACTTGATTTCCCAATGAACCAGGTACTTGTTCCATGATCTTATCTGCTAGCTTTGTTTTTGTATCAGGGTACGTCTTTGATTGAGTTAAAGAATTTTGCTTTCATTTGTGAAAGAAGCAATGGCTCATTGGCATGTAGGAGCATGAAGCGTAGCCAAGAATTTTACAAATTCAACACAGTCTTTGGTTTCTACATCATATCACTTCCCTGCCCAAGTTCATAGAACACATAGGACTATCCATACTTTGAATTCAATAAACTGTTAAACCCAAAGTTCTAAATCCAAGAGACCACCAAAGAGCCAGCTCTGATGCAAACACATGAGGGTCTTTATTCAGGCTCGAGTCTGGGCTCACATTTGAAACCGACGCAGAGGTTCAGGAACGAGAGCCCCGACTCAGGTTAACACGTACCTTTTATACATAATTTTGAGGGGATGGGGTGACACTACAAACTTGTTTACACAGGATTGGATAAAAACTATGTGACGTAGTTACAAAGACTTTGATTGGTTGATTCGAGTTCAATTTGCGCGGGCTCGGGCTTAGTTGCTTGTGATGGACAAGTAATGGCTAAACAGGCAGAATGGAATGCCAGATAAGCTAGGTTTACATAATCAATGTGCGTAAATCAACTTGAGCATGTAGGCAGGAGGTTTGAAACAACACAGAGCCCACTAGGAGGGTGGCTGGCGCCACCGAGTCTACCATAATCTAAGCAAAGGAATGTTCGGGAGGGGTTTATTGCTTGCTTTGCCGTTGCAAAAGCTGAAGAAGCCATCATGGTAATTGAGATAAGCAAAGGCTTAACAAATCTAAGTATAAACACTGCTTAAATCATGGTGTAACTTTGCAATTGCAGCCACCACCAGGCACCCATCACGTGCCTAGTTTCACGGGATCTGAGGTAGAATTTAAAATACAGTAAATGTGAGGTAGGAATTCATAAAATATATCAAACGTGAGGTGGGGGTGTATATAAAATACAGTGCAGTGAATGTGATGTAGGGGTTTGCAGTAAGTATAGCTTTTCAAGTCTCTTGGGTCCCTCAGCACTCACTTATTTGTTAGTCAGGGGCAAGAGTCACTCAGTCATTAAAGCCAAAGTCAGGGCCAGGTGCGGTAGCTCACACCTGTAATCCCAGCACTTTGAGAGGCTGAGGTGGGAGGATCCCTTGAGGCCAGGAGTTCGAGACCAGCCTGGACAACATAGCAAGAACTTGTCTGTACAAAAAAAAGTTAAAAAATTAGCCAGGCATGGTGGCGTGCTCCTGTATTCTCAGCTACTGGGAGGCTGAGGCAGAAGGATCACCTGAGACCAGGAGGTCAAGGCTGCGATGAGTCTTTGCCCCTGCACTCCAGCCTGGGTGGCAGAGAGAGACCCCGCCTCAAAACAAAACATGTAAAAACTGAGCATCTGAAAAAAAAAACCCAAATCAGTGCACAACAAGTTAAGAATCAATAAGCATTGCAGGGGGAATAAATCTGAGGAATGGGAAGGTGAAGTCCCGGATAGGGAATTGCACGTGTAAAGCAGAACAACTTTGTTGAGAAGGTGACAGAACAAAGACTTGAAGGAAAGGTGGGAACAGATGAGTGGACATCTGGGGAAGAGTGTTCAAGAAGCAGCAGGGAAGCCAGTGTGGCTGGAGAGCAGTGAGCCAGGGGGAAAGTGGGTGCAAAGAGGAGCCTTGATGAAGAACCCAAGGTCGTAAGAGACGAATACCCGGTTACACGTATGGCACTTAGCACAGGCTGGCTACTGTTCTAAGTACTTTCCGTGTATCAATTACAAGTCACTTCGCTGCCTCCATCTGCAGTCTCCTCACTGGAAAATGGGGCTTGGAAGAACACTTGTCTGCAGGGATCGTGATAAAGTTGAAAAAAGATAGTATAAGAGGTTATCTGGCTGGGCCTGGTGGCTCACGCCTATAATCCCAGCACTTTGGGAGGCAGAGGCGAGAGAATTGCCTGAGCCCAGGGGTTCGAGACCAGCTTGAGAAACTTTGCAAGACCTCTTCTCTTCAATAAATCAAAAAATGAGCTGGGTGTGGTGGCATGCGCCTGTGGTTCTAGCTATTAGAAGACTGAGGCAGAAGGATCGCCTGAGCCCAGCAGGTCGAGGCTGCAGTAGCTATGATCGTGCCACCACACCCCAGCCTGGGTGACAGAGTGAGACTCCAACTCAAAAAAAAAAACAAAAGGAAAAATTATCAATCAGTTATAATAACAATGGTATTGAGTGCCCATCACGAGCTGGCAATGTCTGGTCTTGATTATGTCCGGACATATCTCACATATTATCCCATTTTATGCAAACAACAACTCCAGGAGCCGGGCTTGGTGGCTCAGCCTGTAATCCCGCACCTTGGGAGGCTGAGGTGAGTGGATTGCCTGAGCCCGCGGGTTCGAGACCCGCCTGGGCAACTTAGTGAGACCTCATCTCTACAATAAATCAAAAAATTAGCCGGGTATGGTAGCGCACGCCTGTAGTTCCAGCTCCTTGGAAGGCTGAGGCGGAAGGATCGCCAGAGCCCAGCAGGTTGAGGCTGCGGTGGCCGGGAGTGGCCACTGCACTCCAGTCTGGGTGACAGAGTGAGACTCCAACTCAAAAAAAAAAAAAACAAAAATAAAAAAATAACTCCAGGAGGTAGATGTTATTATCTTAATTTTACAGAGGAGAAAACAGGCCCAGAGAGGTCCACAAATAGCCCAAGGTCACACAGTAAGTGGTAGAGCCGGGATTCAAACCCTGATTCTGGGTTCATAAACACCTCAGTAGAGAGTTTCTCTCTGATATTGCTATTTTTCCAATTTCTAGCAACTTCTAAACTTTCTCCCCCTTCTTGGGATGGGAGAAAGGAGGTTTAGGTCCTGGAAGGGTCCAGTGGTCCTGAGCCCCTCTCCCCTCTCCTGCTGTCCCCCAGAATCTCCAGGTCTCCTGTCTCAACGCTGAACAGAACCAGCACCTCCAGGCCTCCCTAAACCGCTTGCACCGGGTGGCACAGGTAACACCTTCTACCATGGTCTGGCTCTGCTGCCCCTGCTGGACACCCCGGGGCCCTGACCACTGTCTCTCTCACCCTCAGCATGCCCGGGCTCAGCACGTAAGGATCCTGGTGGATGCTGAGTATACCTCGCTGAATCCTGCACTCTCTCTGCTGGTGGCTGCCCTAGCCACGCGCTGGAACAGTCCAGGGGACGGGGGGCCCTGGGTGTGGAACACGTACCAGGCCTACCTGAAGGTGTGTGGGACACTCCAGGGAGTGTGGGCTGGCGTCCCCGGGCCCCGACCCAGCCGAGCATGCCTGTGTGCCCTGCAGGACACCTACGAGCGGCTGGGACGCGATGCTGAGGCCGCACACAGGGCTGGCCTGGCCTTCGGTGTGAAATTGGTAAGAGGCGCATATCTGGACAAGGAGAGAGCGATGGCCCAGCTCCAAGGGACTGAAGATCCCACCCAGCCCAACTATGAGGCCACCAGTCGGAGGTAGGCCTGGGCCAGCCGGCCTTTGAGGGAAGTAACAGTACCTACCCTGCGGTTAGAGCTCACCGCCCAAGAGGCCCTGGGCAGATCATCCTTTGTGTGTCCACACAGTACTCCCTCTTCCCATCTGGGACACAAGAACTTTCCACCTAAATGGCAGCCTCCTCTTGAGCTTCTGCCTCCTACGTCCTCCTGCCATTATGGGTCCCCCACTTGCAAGCAGTTTTTTTTGTTTGTTGTTTGAGTTGGAGTCTCACTCCGTTGCCCAGGCTGGAGTGCGGTGGCAGGCTCACGGCCATCGCAGCCTTGACCTGCTGGGCTCATGTGATCCTTCCACCTCAGCCTTCCAGTAGCTGGAACCACAGGCCCGTGCCACCACGCCTGGCTAATTTTTTTTTTTTTTTTTTTTGAGTTGGAGTCTCACTCCGTTGCCCAGACTGGAGTGCAGTGGCCGCTCCCGGCCACCGCCGCAGCCTCGACCTGCTGGGCTCCGGCAATCCTTCCGCCTCAGCCTTCCAAGTAGCTGGAACTACAGGCACGCGCTACCACGTCCGGCTGATTTTTGATTTATTGTAGAGATGAGGTCTTGCCAAGTTGCCCAGGTGGGTCTCGAACCCATGGGCTCGGGCAATCCACTCACCTCAGCCTCCCAAAGGCACGGGATTACAGGCTGAGCCACCGAGCCCGGCTAATTTTTTTTTTTTATTATAGAGACGAGGTCCCGCCAAGTTGCCCAGGCTGGTCTCAGATCCCTGGGCTCAGACAGTCCTCT